>WBMZ01006073.1:0-157166 GCA_013400975.1 Atrichornis clamosus
CAGTGGGTGCCATCCCTGCCCAGACGGGGCTCTCCGGCAGAGAGCAGCAGCAGCAGCAGCAGCGCCTGCCTCGGCTCCGACCCTTGGGAAGTCGGAAGCCTCTCTAAATCAGCAGGTTCCCAGGTTGGATCAGCTCCTGCTGGTGGGTAAATCCTGCTACTTCCAGCTGCTTCCAAAAGGTCATGAATGCAGGGGCTCACATACACACATGCAGTGCACACCTACAGGGGAACCATGACAATATCCAATAAAGATGCAGACATATGGGGAGTTTGTCTGGAATTATTACGGCTGGCATGCCAGTAGTGCCTCCTCTACTGGTTCTGTGCAATGCATTGGGCCATTTTCCGCTGCCACCACTCAGCCCCAGCTGCATTCCCTGGCTGCTGTTAGTTGCATCTCAAAGCGCAAATGCCCTGAGTTCCAGCTCTCAGGCTGGAGCACCGAGCCGTGTTGTTGCACATGAAGGGATGGTCTGTCTCCGCTTCACTGTGCTTGGAACAACCACATTTGCTAAGAAGTAGCACCCAGAAAGCAGAGGAAAAAAATGGTTGGCAACTCCTGGGGCAGGGGCAGGCTGCTAAAGCTTTCTGTTCCTTTCTTTTGAAGAAATAGTTGTGTTTTCTGACAGGAGAATGAGGAATAGTTAGCGGGGCTTTTGGGAGTGTTTTTTGAAATGTTGTTTGACACCATTCTCAGTACAATACAGAGCAAAATGAATGGCAAGACAGATAATATCCTGGGTTAGGAAAGAATTCAACAGTGGAAGGATAAATTCTTGAAATTTGGCTATTTGAGATATTACTGAAGGTTCACTAACACAAAACTAAAAGAAAGTTTGTGCTGTACTCTTCTGGAAAAAATAATAAATTAAATTCTAGTTTAGTATCTCTTTTGAACACAGAATAGAACCTGGTAAGCCTTTATCCAAAATGAAATTTCAGTGCAAGAGAGTAAAAAATTAATCACTGAAAAGAAGAACACAGTAAGCAAGAAAGTAATATTTATTCTCATATTGAAGATCAAAATTTTTAAAATGGCGTCTAATTGAATGCAAATAGTAGCTGACAAATTATGGCACAAAACCCCATACCAAGTTAGAGGATTATGATGTTTGCTCTCATGGACATATCCCACCAAGATATTTGTTACCAATTCCATCATCTGCACTAATGTATTACATGTGTTCTCTGTAGAGAGCTGGCAACACAGAGATCATGGACTTAACAGAATCTATACATACAGTTCATGTGCAGAGGAAAACACAAATATGTTAGCAGTTTTGTGTCAAAGGAAAAGGCTAGACTGAGCAAATACATACTCAGTTAAAAGAAAAAAATATTTAAAAACAGAGACCTGCATGAAAAGGAGCTATTAATGTCATTTATATATCTCACTGTTGCTAATTAATTTTGAAGTGAAGGGGGAAACCCAACTAACCTCCAAATGATTTCTCTTATAGTAGAACCAACAAATCATCTGTGTCCAAACGCCAAAACCGTGTAGAGAGAGAAGTGGAAATGACTGTTCAGAATTTAGGGCAATGTTTGTAGGTACTGCTGCAAGCTCTGCGTTTGTTGTTAGTGATTAGTTAGAACTTTATGCTAGTTATGGTTTTTTGGTTTATGTTGAGGTTTTTTCACCTAATTCTTTAAATAAATGCTTGACCTCAAAAGACCTTTAGAACTGTTACGTGAAGTTTTTCCTTCAGCAATGTTCAAACCTGTCTGGATCTGGGAGATGAGGTGAACCAGGCAAAGCTGGAAATGCTCACGTTCTCACTTTGTATCTCTGTAGAGGCAGCAGATTCAACAACCACGTGCAACCATTACGTAACCTCTCAGCAAGTTGTCCTTCTGTGCTTAGGGAGCCCCGTCTCTAAATCCACACCCCCAAATTGGCAATGTGGGCTTGCCTTGGACATTAGATCTGGAAGTTCTGTTAAGCACAAGTCATTACTGTTTTTGTAGGAAGCAAAGGGAAAAAACATCCTACAAGTCAGGGGAAATCTTTGGTATGATACATGCCAGAGGCAATAGGTTCCTACATCTATTCTCATACTCTTGCAATACCACAGGTTTTTCAGTTGCAATCTCATCAGCAATCACATAGCAACTTTGTCAACTGCAGCAAGTCTGAAGGCATTAAAATAAGGGGAAAAGTTGTCTAGATTTTTCAGGTATGGAACAATTATCCAGAAGATACTAAGGAAATTCAAAGTCTGATGATCAAACATCTTTCTTTGAGAAAACATTACCCATGATACAAACATGGCTTTCCATTCTCAACTCTTTACCAATTTTCTCATGCCAGCACCCAAACAATGTAAACATGAAGGTAGAATTTTATTTGCTGTTGAAATGACAGAAGCTCCAAAGTTCTTCAGAACAGACTAAAGTAAGCAGAATGAGTGCAATTACTTTTTACCACTAGCCTTACTCTTACAGCCCTTATTCTTCTCATAATTTTCCATTCTTTCCAGTGTGATATATTTAGCCTTTCTTGTTTAAAAATGTTACATGCAACTATTATTAATCTCCCAGAAAAAAAGCACACACCTGTTATTTCAAACTGAAGGAACAGAAGTATTTAGGCATCCACAACCTCCTGAAATCAATGCTTATTCAGTTCCTATACACTCTTGTGAGTCTGACATTCTGCTCATTTCTTCTTTCATCCAAAGCTGACAACGACATTACGTTTAAAGGGATAAAGACATGAAAGACGTTCCTGATCTGCATGATGGTGGAAGAACCTCATCTCTACAGAAAATCAGGAGTCTTGGGCATTCCAGGGGATTTTGACAACCAGGGCAGACCTGGTAAGTACTAACATTTGTCAGCTTGTCTGCCATACAAGAACATGCTTGATACGGAAATTATATGAAAAGCTGTGCCAGATGTGGATATTCTAATCTGAGAAACCTACTCATTCTATTCCTTTTTTGGTGTCAGCTCCAGGAGAGCCACATCTTTACAAATGAAAACAACTTAATACAGAAGAAAGTTCTGCCAGAAAGAAGTGTCCATTTTTCTGCATATTCTTCAAGGGGAAGACAACAAATGAGAGTGACATATTCAAGGCCACCTAGTAGGAATTTAAATATATGCCAGACACTTGATTTCCTATCTTCAAGAAATTATTAGCCTGGGATAATTCTTCTGAATCACAGGAAAAGTCCTAAATAATTAGCACACAAAACATCTGACTCTTGGGTAGTCACTGGATTACATTAATTGTATTAAAGGCAGCAACAAGGTTCTATCTAGCAACAAGAAAGTACAATAACCCAGGCAAGTATTGTCAGAGTATACAATCAGGGCTTCAGTTCTGACCCCTCACACTGCAGGTAGAAAACTTAGATTAGTCTAAGACTTCTGCTTTATGGTCTTGACATTTATGTCTCTATGTCTCTATGACATGGAGCCAGTGCATCTCAACATAGTCCTACTATCTCACAGAAATACTTAAATAATGTGCAGAATAGGAAAAGCTCTGTGATAAGAGGGAGAACTGCTAAGAAAGGAGGAATACAAACATTGTGGAGGGCTTCACAGCAGAACTAGAGACGGCATGAGCTCACAAATAATCTGAAGCCTCAGCATGTGTCAGGTTTAGTGCCTGAGCCTTAGCAGCATGGTACCTGCAACATCAGTTCTGCCAAGAACCTTGCTTTAGCCATGGAAAGGTACAGTTCCTCACATCTTCTTTCCTTTGATTAATTAAATGTTAACTTAACAAGATCACTTATACATTGGAATAACCTAAGAACAGTAAGAACACAGGCAAAGAATAAAATCACTCACAGATTTTCTTCTGTCAAAGTTGTAGTCATAGGTTAGAGCAACTTACCAAAAGTAGTGCTAAAGCAATTGACAGTAAAGATGATAGCAAGCCTACCACATTCTCTGTATTTCTGTAGAAAATGTAGTTTTACATTCATAGTTCTGTGAACAGTTCCATGTAGATGGAAAATAAAAAACTGAACAGGTTAAGAATACATAAGATGACAAAAGATCTCCTTGATTCACTGAAGTAAGGAGACAGGAGGAAAATCTTTCCTTTCTGTAGCAATAAAGAATCTATCCAGAGGGGTTGTTTCTAAACTAGGTTCTGATATTTAATCAAATTATAAGTCTATTTTCAGACTTTGTGAATCCTCTTACATGGTGTCCCCCACATTTAGAGGAAGCTACCCAAGATCTAGAAAGGAGAACCAACCTGCCACGTCTCAGCCTCTGTAGTTTACAGCTGTGGTTGTAGCTAGTCAGTTTCTCTCTTTTCTTCATGTCAGAAATGTAATGTTTTCAGTGTCTGTGGATTTTTTTGGTTTGTGTTTTTTGGGCTTTTTTTGAGTTTTTTGTATGTATGTGTGTGTGATGATTTTTGTTGGTTGTTTGGTTTGAGATTTGTTTGTTTGTTTATTTGTTTGTTTGCTTTGGGTTTTGGTTGTTAATTGTTTCACTTTTAAGAAAACCTGAAAATATCAGTGAAGACCAAAATACTGAAATTATTTTGCTGCCCATTACCATCTCATGCAGAAGTGTCCATTGCAGTTAATTTCTTTTTTTTTTTCAGGAAAAAAAAATGAACACTAATGTTTTCAAAGAAATTATAATGAACTGTTTAGGACTTCAAGGTGTTTCCTATAAAAGCTGAAATTTGTACACGGCTGTCAAGTTCTTCCTTTACTGATTTCAGAGGAAATTCTTTGTGCGTCTCCTGTCTTGATGGCAAGTAGTGTTTTCCCTTCCAGACACATGTACAGAGAAGCTCTGTATTACTTCTGGATTCCTTCTGCACAGCCAGGGTATCTGGCAGAATCACCTAACTCTCATGATGCATTGATTTTAAAGTATGGAGTAGTTAGCCAAAGAGAGCCTTTGATGTCTTGCTCTATCAGCTGCCTACAAAAGAGCTTTACTTTGCCAGTAGGTGATCAAGTGACTCACCAAAAATTATTTCACTGTTGTATCAACATCAACAACAAAGAAATGCACAAACTTAGCCACCAGTTCTATGACAAATACTTTTACAGTAGGGCTTCTGTCCCTTAGGAGTGAAAAAATATTTGAAATACTTTTTAGCCAGAAAAAAATCACTTCCATAATACAATAGGAGATGGAAAAAAGTTAAGATCTACTGTAAGAAGGGGGGTGGACAAGAATTTGTAAAAAATCTCAGCTGGATGTTCAACATTGAAATACCAACACAATATAGATATTTTCTAATCAAAACAGACATTTTGGGGGCTTTAAAAAGGCATGTCTGGAAGCATAGATAGAGATGTCAAATACCTGAACTACAGTGGAGGCTGAGAATGGAGAGATCAGAAAACAAGGTGGCTGGAAAATACTGTGCTGAGCAGACTGTGTTTCCTGACCTCATGTTCTCACAACAGTTCTGCAGTGCCTGGCAGTACCTAGAAATGTAATTATTGCTGGGAAGACACTTTATTTTTTCTGGGAATATGAATCACATATTATTCAGTCAGCAATAGTTCAGAGATTAGTTTGAGAAAAAAAATCACTGCTTAGATACTATCAACTGAGAAGCTGTGATCCTCCTACAGCACTGATGCAGTTAGTACAGCTTCTGGGAAAAGAGAAAGAGAATGGATGTTTTCTGCAAGCCATCTGAGCTCTGCTCTTAACATTATTATTACTAGGAAATATTTTCTGTACACAGCAATGTATTCAGATTAATAAAGTTCTAATCAACAAAATGACTATGCTTTAATTTTGGTGGAAAGGAGCAAATATTCGAAGGGGTTTAACACTGGTGATGAGACCCTCCTTCCCATACACTCCTCAATTTTATCCAATCTGTAAAAAAATGTAAAAAAATCCAGTCCTAAAATGTCTATGTGACAGGAATGACTTCACCGCAGCTTAATACCTTAAACATCAGGCAACCATAACACAAGGTGCCCTACAACAAATGACACCATTTTCTTTATGGGACAAATGTCCTTTACATCCCTACAGTTTTTTCAAGCACACAAGCACCTTGGTACTGGTCTCATCTTTTCTGCATACTTAACATCAGCTCTTTTCCTGTGGGATTTATGCCTCAGAACAATGGCAAAAGAAAGTACATTAACAAAATGCACCAAAATGCTATCAGTTTCATGGCAAGATACTAGATTTCCTTCTACCTACCCACTTTTCCTCATCATTTGTCATTTCTCAAACTGAACACCTTGGTTTATAGCCTTGGAAAGCATTTGCCTCCAACCAAAACAGGTAACCAGAAACATATAACAGTAATGGGGTTCAAACTTTAAAGATGCTGACCCAGCCATAATGGAAAGCAACATTGCTCAGGAGAGGCCTGAATTTTTTAAGATGTGATTGGGATAAGGAATAAAAGGTGGTCATGCATGGTAGAAGGCCATCTTGAAATCTAACATCAGATTACTTTTATTAGGAATTAGCAAATACATTAGCATCAAATACATTGGCATCATTTCATCTTTCAGAGACCTGTAGTAGAAGAAATTCCTTCTTTATCAAGAACATACCACCTGACATAAAAATCTTAATCCAGGCCCTGATAGTTTCTATCTGTAAGGTTCTCACAGGAAGAGGGTAACTATTCAGTAAATATGGTGGGAAAAAAAAGTACAGTGATGCTTCCTGTGCTTTGCAAGTTCCTGCTTAATGAATATTACCAAATTACACATCTCCCTAAAGTGAAATTACAACATCTCCCTTTCTTTATCTCTGTTAGTAAAGGTTGTGTGTAGATTTCACCTTCTAGTTTCTTACAGATATTTTTATACTTCTGTGGAATAAGGCTATTAGGAGGCAAATGGAATGTCCCTTTTAATCTGCACACTATGACATATGTCATGACAGTACCAGCAGCAGGATACAAGGTCAAAATGAAATAGACCAAGTTTTTTTTTCACTCACCACATTCCCAAATTTGTAACACTAAAGAAAACAGTCTAAGTTTGCAGTTAGTAATTAAAGAACTAATGGCACCCAGTGTTCAAGGTTCCTACTCATTTGGCTGCCTCTCTTGATATAGATCATATTTAGGTTTTCAGATGCACTTGTAGGTATAGTCCTTAGAGTTTCCAGTTGTCATTTTTTGAAAGGTAGCATCCCAGATATTGAGTGAGAAACCTGAGAAGCCTAAGTAAACATACAGGCTATCTGAGAAGTGCTGAAGACCTACCAACCCAGGATTACCTACAAATGCTCAGTGTCTCAGAAACCTACTACCCCTCTTTCCTCACCTCCCTTCTCCCAATCAGAGTGGTGAACCCTCCTTGCCTACACTTTAGTTTGCAGAAAAAAACTCCACAGAATAGAAACAACAACAACCAAACAACTGCATATAGGCTGGTAAAATTTTGTGAAGAAATGTAATATTTACTTAATTTTTCTCTTTAAATCAAATATTTAAAGAAAAATCAGTGCTAGAGTACTCCTTAATCACAAAGATCTCCACAGAAGGAACTCACCTTAATTCTAGAACCAAAGCCCAGTACTAAAATCGTCTCAATGGCTGCATAAGAAACTTTCTGCCACTAGAAGGCAGCAAAGCTCAAATATTAACCTTCGTTTAGTTCCCGTTCCACAAAACACGCAGAAAATTTTGGTAATAAAATGCAATATTCTCTTCTCCTGCATGCATACTCAGTGGTTGCTGATTTCTCCCATATTTTTTGCTCTCAGTTCAGATGGGTGAGTGAAGAATATTCATTTGTAATGACTTATTTAAATTTCTGGAAGAGTGCCTGTCAGTGGCAAAAAGATCCTGGAAGATGAAAGAAACCAACAGTAGTAAGATTCTGCGGAGCATTTCACAGATCAGCTGATGTAAGTAAAAAATGTAAATCAGAAAGTAGGTTATCACTGAATTCCACTCAGGTAATATCTCTGTCTACACCCATAAATACCCAAAGCGTTTATCTTACCACCTTATGTGCATCTTCTCCCTCTAGTCACCAAAATTAATCTTGTCTTATGTTGTGGGTAGTATACTACTAAACTTTTCAAATGCAGAATCCTATTTTTCATGTAGTGCCTGCCATATCGGAGCTCTGTGTTAGTAAGATAACCCTACTGCCTTTTGATATCAATAAAAGTCACTGCCAATGATCGTCCCAGCTCAGATTTCCCCAGCTCTCTAAAAGCTGCAGCACAGTATACAAAAGCCTTCAGTAAAACCCAAAGCAGGCCACCTGCTTATATTTTTTATTTTAATAAACAAAATTAAACTCTAGGAACACAGTGTAAGGGTGATTATAAAAACCATGGAGCACAGCCCTGCCTAAGTAAATCCTGGAAAGTCTTCTCCCTAGGCTATTGGTAAATCATAAGGGATTAGTGATAGAGGGTTGGGGCATTCACAAACCAGCAATCTCAAGACACCTAAGACCAAAACTTCTCAGCCACAGATGCCACCAAGAAACATTTTCATTTTGCAAAATATTTCTAACAGGAAAGTCTAAACATTAACAAATGTTCATGTTAGGACATAAAACACTCCTAATCTGTGGCTGGCAGTGCAGAACATGCATCCTTTCCAAAATACTACCCCTTCATTGAATAAAAAATTTCACAGAGCTAGGAAATTCACCCCTAGAAATTTTCAGGGCACTTCATAAGGACAAGCAGAGAGTGAGGTCTCTTATTTACTCCCCTGCCCAGAAACTCCTGTCCACTGCCATCAGTCCCAGCTCCAGCCCGAGGCCAAGGGTCGTTCCAGGTCATCCCGCTGCCTGGGAGGGAAGCATGGGCAAGAAGGCAGGGCTTTGGCCATGCACAGCACTGTGCTTTGGACTAGAGTGAGAAATAAGGGAAGACACACACGTGCACAGGCCCACACATCGAAAACATTTAGAAATTTATAAGAAAATTATTCAGAATGCTCAGTCTTCTGTTCTAAAGTTTTCACCATCTCTTGGTTTGTGAAAAATTCAGAGCATCATTTACAGTCATATCTTTCATGGCTAAATCATTATGAAAACTTAAAGAATTCACATGAAGTTCCATTTTGCACAAACATTCAACATATACATTGCAAATGAGCCTAGAGATGAGCAAACATAAATGAAAAAGATCCTAAATCATGCCTTTTCCTTTCACCTTGAACATAAAGCATGCTTGAGCCACCAGTCAGTAAAGTGGACATGTCTGTGCACAGTAATCCTAAAGGAAAATGTTAAAAAGCAGTGCAAAACTCCTCCTCTCTGAAGATTTTGAACTGCATTTAGGTAAAATATTTTCTTCTGTAGCAATATATTTTATTTCTACCAGGCTTATTCCTCTCAATTTGTCTCACAAATCACAGTCTACAGTAACACTTATATCGCAGAAGTAGTGGGGATCTCAAGGTGGGGTGAGAGGAGTGTTAGTGAGGAACAATACCAGCATAGGCTGACAACAGCCAATAGTGGAAAAGAGAAACAGGGGAAGCAGACAAATGCACCAAAGAAAGGTGCTCCAAGTACCAAAACCCTTTATTGCAGCTGTGTCAGCCAGACAGGGCTGTCAGAAGGGATTCAGAGGTAAAAACACAGACAGGCCAGTGCAGCCACGTTGCACCCACCAGAACAAAACTCCGCTGCACTGCCACCCTGCATGAGCTGGAAAGCAGCTGATAGAGCTTAATGGCATAAGGAATAGACAACATCTTTTGCTGCTGTATGCACATTAAACATTGATCCTGTCTTTTACAGCCCGCAGATTGCCTTCAGCCATTGCCATCACCAGTTTGTCCTCTCTGCTCTGTAAACAGCTTAGAGGCGGTTTTCAAAAGGAAGCTGTAATCCTGGATTATACTCTGACTGTCTCTGCTTAAAAGGCCAAATTGCCCACACTATCTGAAAACTATTCCCAAAATTACTACCAGACTCTACTCACTGATATGCGTGGGGAGAAGGGGGAAATTGATTTTATAATAATAATATTTTTCCTGATTGCTGCCACAACGGGGGAAGAGCTACATAATCTGTCAAACTGTCAGCAACCTGCAACACAATCATAGTACACAGTACACTATCCTTGGAAATATTTTCTTCTAGATTTTCATTCACATTTGTTTCTCTATTGCAGTATTCTTTCTCAGTTAAATATTGTAGCCAAGTGACTTAAGACAAAAGAAGGTGTAGGAGAAGATAGCATCAGAGATGGAAGGCCAAGCCCATTTAAAGCATTTTTTTGAGACATCTTAACCTGATGATGCTGATCAGGGTGGGGTTGGCTGGACTGAAAATGTACCTCTCCTGAAGAAATTTCAATACTCACTTTAAAACACCCAAGCAATGAGAGTATGGTACAAATGGAAAATTGTCCAGGAACTTCAGCATTTTCTCCCATCAATAATTGGAATAGACAGAAAACTGTATTACTAAAATTTACAGTTCATCAAGAGAAATATGTGCATGAGTCAAATGCTCACAGCTCCTTGTCAAAGGAATTTTGACATCACTTGTTTGCAGAATGATAGAACTATGCAGAAGTCAAAAGGTTAACTTTCTTTTTGTATTAGGCAAACTTTTGCAGCCTATTATAGTAGTAAGAATCAAAGTTAAATCACTTTCCCTTTAGCAGTTTTGCCACATTTTTCATGGTGAATCTTCTATGATGGCTTTTTGTACTGATCCTTTAGCACAGTTGATTTCATAATGAACCAGATTTCTGGAAATTCAGTCAATTCTGCTAAGTCTTGTAACTGAGGTATATTCAATGCCTGTGTGTTTTGCAAAACGATAATTCAAAAGAATTTTCTGTAGGCAAGGAAAGTGCAGCTGCCAGACATGGGGGAGGAGCCTTGAATTATTCCTGTTCATTTTGAGGATGGTTTCCTTGGCTACTTAAAACAATGCAACAACTTTTCTGAGCATATGCAAGCAGCAAAGTGCCACTCCTGTTAAGAATCAAGGGCTCCCATCAGCTGAAAAAAAATTAATGTTCTTCTGACACAACAATGGAAACACTGCTGCTTTTAGAAACACCAAACTTTTCTTTAAGTTAAACCAGAGCACACAGTGGGGTAACACTTAAGTGCTCCCAGTACAGTTATGAGCAGTTACTTGATGGTGATCAAAACGAAGCTTGCAAATGTTCACTGTTAACTCCCTGGCTGCAGCCTTTTCCAGACCATTCTGCACCTTATTTTCATTCAGTACAGGAAGTAAAAAAGGCACAACTGTTCAACAGACTGGAGAGAGGTAGGACTGTAGTGCAAGGCTACAGCCGCACACATGTGCCTTCCACTAGGTTAGATCCGACTGCACTGGCTGCAGCACAACAGCTCCAGCTTTTATCTTTCTACATCTTCATCGCATATCAGAACAAAGAAATTTCTTTTGCCCACTTTCAAGGCCTCAGTCATTTGACCACTTTTGAGCAATATAATTGGGTTAATTGTCCCAGCACTCTGTATCACCTCTAAATCACAGGTGATTACCTGCCCAGAAGTAAAGTCTCTTTATGCAAAATGAGGGCATGGGGATTGTTTTATCAGTTTTGCTTTGGAACACACTGCATGTACTCTATCCATGTACACACAGAATAAAAGGAGTGCAACTTGCAGCCCAGACTCAGGGTTTTTTACTGACTTAGCTATCACCATTAAGAAATAAATTTAGCTGAGTCTATGCAAATGTCTCACCATGATCTTGTATATAAACCAGTTATGTATAACAAAAACATATATCCAGGATTAAGCCTTTTACAAATTGCGTAGAGATCAATAGAGGACTTCTGACATAGTATGATACAAAAATATTCCAGATACCATCACTTAGGTAGCAAAAGTATCTCTGGAAAGGAATTTCAAGCATAAACAGGCCAACCGTCTCACAGTCTGAAGCATGTGTTATTTTGCTTGTTCATAATCCCTGGTTCTGTAGTTTGATCAATGAAAGGAGAGGGAGAAATATCTACTGGAAGAAAACAGAAGTAAAGCTAAAGAGAAAATCTGCTCCACTCTAGCACATTAATATTTCACTTTTTCACAATGTACCTGGTGGTTCATCATTGGAACAAGTGGTTCATAAGCCAGGCCTGAGCTAGCAAAGATAGTGGAGCCTGCTTTTCTCAGACGCCTTGTCTCTGCATTCTCTCCAAGACAGCCTGATGTGCAAGCCTCTCTGGGTATTATTGTTGTGAGTCACTCAGGCAGTCACTGCGTGTCATTCAGTGCACCAGCTGTCGCTGCACAATAGCATGCGTTCCACTGAACAATAAATTAAATCTCCCCCAAGTGCTAGCCATACTCTGCTCTGAGGCTTCCTAGCACTTAACACATGTTACTCCACACATTGCATGCAGGAATCCAGAGCTGGTGATGCAGACAGAGGGATTCTCACTTGAAATGCCTCATTAAATGAAAGTTTCCTATTTTTTCCCCCTTTGAGCAACAAATCTTTAAGACCTTTCAGGAAAGGATGCGTTTGCAGGCAGGTAGTGAACTGAGAGATGCAGAGTAAAGGCAGCTCTGTTGACAGTTCTTGCTGAAACTGCTCTAAAAAGGTAGTCACTGGCAGCTCTCTACTGTTTGAGCTTCCTGGGCTCCATTATGAAAACAGACATATTTTGTGAGATAGGAAATAGAGACATATATTTGCCTTGTCCTTTGTTTTCCAGGAAACATCAAGGGCTGTGACATTTCTCACTTAAAAACCCAACTGCATTTGAGAATTTTAAATGTTTGAGATTAAGTATGAAAGTATGCATCTGGAATGGTCAAATATCACTTCTAGTTTATTTTAGATGCTTACTGTCGTCATCACCACTCCTTCCTTCATGTCACATGAAGGAAGGAGTTCCTTACTGCTTCTCTTTGGCTTGTACTGAGGTACCCACAGCTCCACTCCATTTTCTTAACCCAAAGCAGGCTCTCAACTCTTCAGCTTTAGGCACTACTTTGGCCTCTTGAACTATGACCAGCTGGGCAATGATTAGCATCTTCATGCCTAACTGCATCACAATCTCTTTCGTTATTATTAGGATGGCTTGAAGAGCCTCATGACTAAAAATTTATTATGATCTGTATCATCTAAAATTAGGAAACAGAAGACAACTGTCAGGTATTTATGGTCCTTTTCAGACATAAAAAAAAAAAAGGCTGAGAACTTTACATTTGAAAAAAATAAAAGACCTACTTTTTCATCTTTTTTTTTTTTTTTAATCTGGGTTTGAAACAACTGGGTTTGAAACAACTGGGTTTGAAACTGCTAACATTCCTGTGGGATAGAAGTACCATTTCTGATCAGCTCTGCAAGCAATCTGAAGAAACAACTACACAGACCATAACAAGCTTTGGAAGAACAGTCCTGCGTTCAGTGCCCTGCAAATTGTTTTATTTTTGGAGGCATGGCTCTACTTTCCGTGTCTATTAGCCTTGAATTCATGCTTCCCAAGAGCAACAAAACCCTTCTCCTTTGCTCAGCACCTTACACCGCTTACTGGCTACTGTCCCAAAGAAAAACCAGAATGCTGAAATAATTAAGGTCATTGCTAAGTACTTGCAAAATACCAAAGACCACTATACAAGTGATCAGTGGGTGAAATACGACCTTTCCATGCATGCTTGTGTACCTGATTCAAGACAAAACACGTTCAAGTGGGGTGTGATGTGGCCTTGCAAAAACCCAACTCCATATGTTTGTGAAAAACAAAAACAAAACAACAAAAAAGAAATGTTCATCTCTCTATTTCCTTTTATTCAAAAAAATAATGCCTCAGTTTAAGTTTTTGAGATTGGTAATTAAAATTTGTAAAAAATATTTGAAAGATCAACGATGATAAACAATTAATGCTATTAGGTAATGTGCAGGCTTTTTTTTTTAGCTCAATTGGTTATTTAATAAATAAACACACAATAAATGAATCTGTTGTTTCCAGTCGGGTTGAACTGTAAGAGGGGAAAATGAGCAATTTTTCAAAGACCCCATATTCTATATTTAAATTAATTGTTACACATAGGTCAGAGCAATTTATTTTGCTGCAAGGAAAAGCTAGCTTCTAGCACCAGAAGTGGACCTACTTCTGGGCTTTAGATTTGTAGGTCAGTTAAATTTTTTCAATGTGATATCTTGTATTAGCCAGTCCTTTTGAATCACTTCATCCCAACCTCCTGGACATCCTGTTCAGTTGACTATCACCAGAAGAAGAAACCAGTATGTTCTGGTGAGTTCAGGGCGGTAGATTTTAGGTGTTTTTTCCCCCTTTCTTTTGAAAAAGTCCCCTATCAACACATTACTAGACATACATGCTATATTTTACATGCACTCCTGCATATAAATCTGGAGGCTGGTTTGAAATTTTTATTACTCATCTTCAGTACACCGAAATTAACGTCCATGATTGCTTTTCACAACTCGTCTAATGGGTGCAGCTACAATACCAGGCCCACAGCTATGGAGATCACCAGAGAAGGAACACTTTGCCCTAGGCAAAAACAACTGTTATGATGCTGTGACACCCAGGCAAAGGTCCCGGCTCTTGTGGCAAAACACAGACAGAGATGCTGGAACTGGGGATGGTGACTGCTGCTGGTGGGGGGAAGAATGGTGGTGCTGCCAATGCCAATGAAGGTGTCACAGGTCAGAGACAAACTCAGCAGCTGTGACCCATCTCCAGGCAGCTGTTTCATTCCCTGTAGCTACGTGCTCTGTGTCAGCCTGGGCTGCATGCTGCTTGGTTACTCCCTTAGTACCAAACACTCGGAGGAATTCTTCCAGGAGAATAGCACAATAAATAGGATGAAATAGAAGGTGTTGAAAACCCACCATCAACTGTGTCTTGGCATCACCAACACAATCAGCTGCAACACCAGATTGACCAGCTGGCCAAAATCTTCCAAGTGTGTTGCTGCTGCATACACAGGCCATCCTCTGGTCCTCTGGAAAGACAAATCCTGCTGCAGCAGTGATGGAAATTTCTGGCACACAGAGATGTGGAGGGCACAGAGAGACCAGCCTGAGAACCTATCATCCTTCCAGGTCTCCTTTTCTTTTCCTGTCATCTGGCAGCCCCTACCTTGCAACTCCAAGCTCAGACCTGTTCCCAAGGCTCAGGAGTCTCTTTGCACCCAAGGGACCCATAAATATCCTGGCCCTCCCATGCACAGGACCCTTCCAGGCTGTCACTGAGACTGTGGGCAGGACTGCGCACATGGAGACTTTCCTGATGAGTAACCTCTTCTTCTTGAGATGGCCTTAGGGAAGAACTTAAAAATACTCTTCAGAAGAAATTATGAAAGTAGCATGAACACTCATAGTTTACTCTACCAGTATGTATGACAGTCATCAGTCATTTTTTTGTCTCATCCAGCTTAGAATAAAAGCCTATTTTCAGAATACCCCTTAGAAGAAGCAATGAGATAAGCACATACACTAGAGGAAAGGTGGTAAAGCTGCATTAACGTAGTGCTAAGATTATAGTATTGGAGGGATCCATCAACAGACAGGAAAAGCAGTGGAAAGTATCAGAATTTACTGATATAGAAGTTATTTTGTGTAAACAGAACTACAGATAATTAGCCAGAACCTCAGAAGGTTGCATCAAAGCTAAATATACAGATAGCATAATGACAGATGACATTTAGCACTGATGAATGGTGTGATTTGGAGGAAGTGTTTTGCTCAGGGTACTGAGTCCTAAGCTAACTGTAATGATTCAGGAAAAAGTATCTTCCCTTTGTGTGGACAGTGCAACATAGAAATCATTAAATAGATGGTAAAAATATTTTTTTTTAATAAAAAGAAAGTGGATTACATATTCTTTGTATTTAATTAGTGCACCAAAATTTTGCCTGAGCTAGTTTTCTTCAGTCCATTAGAAGTGCAACAAGAACAAAAGTTTCAAAGTTTTAAAACCAGACTGAGATGTTCAGAATGATTTAGCTGGAAAAGAGAGCAACTGGACGTGATATCAAGGGTTTATAGTTGAGAAATGTTCAAATGCTTTTTTCTATTTTTTCATTCCTAAGTAGAAGTGTAACTTAAGTTGTTTACTTATTTTGAAAAAAAAAATGAAGAGGTTTGTTTTGAGGGGAGGGTTTTCTCTTTTTTTTTTCTGATGTTTTGTTTCTTCATTAGGATGGAATTAAAACCTTATGGAAAGCAAAGTAACCAAGCTCAAAATAGTCAATCTTTTCTTGGGTAGGTACAAGGATGGAGAAGACTACTGCATAGAGGTCCACTCTGTCTAGCTGAAACCATAGGGTCTGGGCAGGCACTTTTTTTCCTGCAATCCAACAACACAAAGGAATGGAGAACTCTCATTCCCTTTGCTTTTGGCTGGAAATTTCTCTTGATAGACTTTTTTGCTAAAACTTCTGTGTCTCTTTCAAGAAACAGTAAATGGTTTTGACAGACTGAATTGAGTGTCATGATATTTGCTTCTAAAAATTCCTGACCACCTTTAACAAGAAAAAAGGTCTCACAGAACCTAGAAAGGAATATGCTTAGAGGAATAAACCTTACATCTGCATAGTAAATTATTAGCCAAGGAAATTCTGTAAATACTTTCAAGACCAAGAGGTAAGTGGAAATATGGTGTCCCTACTGACATGACTTATAGAGGTTCCAGGTATGAGAAATTAATACAGCATCTCTGCTCTAATGTAGTCAAGAGCTGCAGTCCTAGCACAACTTTACTTAGCAGTTTGGCATCAGAAGTGTGTAGCATCTGCCCATGTCAAAAAGCAGATTTTACACTTATTTAGAATTAGCTTCTCCCCTTGCTAAGTTCTTCTTGTCTACTACTTCAGTGAAACAGGTTGCACTGAGTTGCAGCAGAGCACCACAGGCAAAGCTACATAATTCACAGAAAATTTATTAACCTGGTGCTCAGTGAAGACATTTGTTCTTGGTAACATGATTCTGAATAATCATTTCTCTCTTACTTTCACTGAATGAAAAGTTTGCAAGCATCAGCAGCTATTGCAGGAGGTTATATCACTGATCTGTCATTCTTTCATGATTGTGCCATATGGACAATAATAACTTTAATGGAGCCTAGCAGATGTTGAGGACACAGTGCATGACTGGGAACGCAAAGATAGGACCAGTGTGTTTGCATTAATTCAGATGTTTCGTGTTAAAATTTTAACCTAATAATTAAAAATATTTGTATTTGTCAACATATATATAGTGAAAATCTGCATTTATGTTTAGTTAGAGTGATGAAGAACATGAAGAAACCAGATGGCACTACAGAGCAATATTTCTAAGAAGTTAATTGACTTTCTGAGTCTGCCTGCCTTTCTAAAAAACCGGGAGAAAAACAATAAAAGGTAATTCTTTTAATCAGTTAGATTAGCAAGAGATTTTGTGTGTAGTCACTCAAATAAGGGCAAGAGATCCTGTTTAATCTCAAGGTACATAAAAGTTAGTATCTTTGTTTCCCTGAGCTTTGCAGAATGCATTCCATCATTTGTATATGAAACACAAGGGACACTGCTACATTGCTCAATACATATACACCAAGAAAAACAAGTAACTGGCAACATTTTATAATCACTTTGGTTTTTGCCATACTAATATGCATGAGGAGGAGTGCCTGAGCACCTTCTTCAATCATGAGCAGTATCTACAAATAGCATTTCCTTTTCCTCCTCCCAAGGTCCTAGGAACAAGGGAAGTGTTGCAAGAAATACTGGGTCCACAGGCCACCTCTTCCACAGCGCAAACACCCATCTTTCTCTTGTCCCCTTGCTTACTCTGTGAACTGGGAAATAAGAAATGGTGGCTGGGTGCTACACAAAGGGAAGTGTAAACTTTCAAAGCAAGCAGGGAACACCATGCTGCAATGGAGCCAGCCTTGCTACACAGGGAAAATGCTCCTGTGGACAGACCTTGGAACAGAAACCATTTCACATGTAAATACTTACACAAACATGCACGCCTGCCCTCATGCATATGCGCACAAACACACACATACACACACACACACACACACACACACACACACACACACACACAAGCACCTTTGACAACTCTCAGAGATTAGCGTTTGACCAACCTGAACTTTGGGCTGGCCCAGTACCTCTGGTTTTGTGGCTAATGCAAATTTAAGAGCATTCTCAGAATTTTGAGAAAAACACCGTCCCTGTGAACTTCTGGGCCAAAGAACTCTCTCTGCACAAATACTTAAGAGTATCAGGGTTATGAAGGTTATTCTACTTACTCATAAGGTAAAAAGGAGTTAGGGTAATTGTCCACTTTTTCATCTCCAAGCTCATTTTTAGAATAGTATCACCTGTTTCTCTTCATATTGAGAGCAGTGAAAAAAACCTCTTTTTCTACTAAAGTTGAACTTGATAATATTATATTAATGTTGTATTAATATATTACTATTAATATTTAAGTAATAACTAATTATAAGTGTATTAAATTTACAACTCAGAATTAGAAATTGCATACATTAGTCAAAACTGCTGTCTTGAACCACTGAGAACTTTACAATAAAATAAAATGCTGAACTGTTCATCACATAAACCATTAGGTTGACTTATGCGAAGCAACTCAGAAGAACTGAAGAACACAAGGAAGAAGGAAGGGAGGAAGTAAGGAGAAAGGTACACTAATGGACTCTAAACACTAAAAAGAATGAAGTGGAGCGTTTCAGAAAGCACTGTAGAGATGAAATGGGTGGAAAGCAATGACTTTCTCTATTTTAAGTGAAGGAACTACCAAAACATATTGCATGTGTATCTTTACTGATGTTTTGTATTGATTTCAAAACACTAAAACTCAAAAATGCCCTGCTCCCATGTGACATAGGGAAAATTCATTACTTTTAGAAAGAATGTCTTGCATTTCTGGAGAGCTTGAGCACACAAACATTAACTTCCCAACCAGAATGCAAGCCAAAGAGGACTTGTGGCATTTGTCTTTTGAGCACCTCTGTATCCTAAAGGTTGCTCATTTCCCTCCCCTCAAGTGTAGTCAAAATACCAGTTGTCCCCAGGAAACCTCTTTGGAATGCAACCTGTTCTTTCTAGGACCCTGAAGTCATGTTGTGCACAGGAGTTCAGTATTATAGCAATGTGTGCTTCCCATCATAGGTTCAGCTTGGAGTTAAAATCAACAAATGCATATATACCAAAACAAAACTTTATCATTCCATCTCCATGGAGGCCAAAGTAAACAGAAGGATGTATTGCTGAAATCCCCAAGCACTGTTGATACACAAATGTATTGCAGTCATACACGAATATACAAGTATCCAATATGTTGTCTAAACACAGCAGAAACGGTGCACAGAAGCTTCCCACAATTAAGCCAGTCAGTATGTGTCATAGCAAAGTTGTTGTCCCCATCCTACTTTGGGAAAATAGATTTAATAAATCACTATGTGATTTGCGAGTCCGGGAGAAAGATCACTATAAAGCACTGGCCTCAAGTCGTGAGGGTTTGACAATGAGTAGTTTTACCTCTGAAAATAGGCAGAGCACCCACTTCCCACATTCCCAGTCTGTATCCTAACAATTCAGGCCAAACTTCAGCTGTACTTTACTCACAGGAAAGTCTTCTAATTGCTCAGGGCTGCCACCAGCTTGCTACCGTTCCATAAAGAACTACAACATAAACATCATTTTAAGCAAAACTGAAGAGACTTCCTGCCCTGTTTTTAGGATTCCTCCACACATTACACACACACATTTGTCTACACCAGATCTACCCATTCTCATTGTATCTCTACCCTTTTCCTCTGATTAAAAAGGCAGGGCTGCTCAGGCCCATAGTTTAAACCAGCAAGAGCACAGAGTGGTTAATTTTTTTCCCAAGGGAGGACAAGAAGAGGAGTGGGAGGATGGATGTCTTCTTACGTCTGTCTCACCATTGCCCTAGTGCAGCATGCCTACAGGACTCTGGGGGACAAAATCAAAGTGATGCAGCTTGGAAGTTCTTGTTCTCTTCTTCCTTTTCCACCTGGTGACTTGCAACCTGTAATTTTGTGAGCAAACTAGGTGTTCCCAGATCTACCCTCCATGTACTTTCAGGATAATTAGCTGATCCAGCCTTTCCTCTTCCCAGAGGATCCACACTACCTAATGAGCTAAGAAGGAGGCAGAATAATGCACTAATGACATTTGCCGAGAATTTTAGCAGAGGAGTTAAGGAACAAAAATGAGAGTGAGAAAGCACTTGCAGAGGCCCAGTGTAAGTCATCATGACTCATCAGAACATAACTAAAAGAGCAGTGGCAAACCAAACAGTATTTTCAGGACAGAAACTGCTTATTTGCAGCAAATAGATAGATAAGAAGGCAGGAGGCTATCATTGGTTTTAATTAGTGGTTCAATTGTGACCAGTACATCAGGACTATATTAATTGAAACAGAAAGGTCAGTGTCTGCTTAACCAGATCTGTATTCTACGCATCAGTGTTCATTAGAAGAAACTCAGCTTTCTGAAGGCAGATCTATTTGGAAAGAAAAAAAAGCCCCAAAACACAAAACCCCCCACAAAACCTAGCTGTAATTAATACTGCTGACGTTGTTGCATGCTTTAGAAAATGTCCTACAACTCATCAGAATTTTGGAAGTGTTAAGTGAAAGCAGGGGAGAAGCCATTGCCATGTGTGATTATTTCAAAGGAAGCTGCTGGCTGTCCATGAGAGTCCACCCACACAGAAACAGGTCACAGACCTACCCACTCAGTTTCAGGAAAGCTGTTTTGTTTCTTAGAATCATAGAATAGTTTGGGTTGGAAGGGACCTAAAAGCTCATGTAGTTCCAATGCCCCTTCCATAGACAGGGACATCTTCTACTAGATCAGGTTGCTTAAAGCCCCATCCAACCTGACCCAGGAAACTTTCAGGGGTGGCAAGTTCAGTGGCTCATCACCCTTACAGCAAAGAATTTCTTTCTGATTTCTAATCCAAATCTTCTTTCAGTTTAAAACGCTTCTTTCTTGTCCTATCACTATATGCCCTTGTGAAAAATGCCTCTCCGGATTTCATATAGGCTCTCTTCAGGTACTGAAAGGCCACAACTGGATCACTCCAGAGCCTTTTCTTCTCCAGGCTGAACAAACTCAACTCTCTCAGCTATCTTCACAGGAGAGTGTTCCAGCCCTCAAACCATATTTTTGGTCCTTCTCTAGACCTACTTCAACAGGCCCATGTCCTTCCCATGGTGGGAACCCCGGAGCTGGATGCGGTGTTTCAGGCAGGGGCACAAAGGAGCAGAGGGGCAGAATCCCCTCCCTCTCCCTGCTGGCCATGCTGCTCTGGATGAAGTCCAGGACATGTTTGGCTTTCTGGACTGTGAGTGCACATAGCTGGGTCATGTCCAGCCTCTCACCCCCCAGCACCCCCAAGTCCTTCTGGGCAGGGCTGCTCTCCATCTGTTCATCCCCCAGCCTGTGCTGGTACCGGGGGTTGCCCTGACCTAGGTGCAGCAACTTGCTCTTGGACTTGTTGGACCTCATGAGGTTCCTATGGCTCCACTTCTTGAGCGTATCCAGATCCCTCTGGATGCCATCCCACCCTTCAGGTGTGTCAGTGGTATCATCTGTATATTTGCTGAGTATGTACTCCATCCTTTCGTCAATGTCTATGGCAATGACACCTGTAACCCTTCCCTTCTCCACTGTTGGAATCACTCCATCATAGAAAGTCACTGGGTTGTTCAGGCAGGACTTGCCCTTGCTGAAGTTGTGCTAGCTGCCTTTAATCACCTGCCTGCGCTCCATGTGCCTCAGCACATCCTCCAAGAGGGTCTGTTCCATGAGTTCCCAGGCACAGAGGTGAGGGTAATAGGTCAGCAGCTCCCAGGGTCCTTCTTCCTACCCTTTTTAAAGATGGTGTTTCGGTTTTAGAGAACTTTTGAGAGAGGACGCTCTGGAAAAGTGTTGTTTTCTCTAAAGGGTTCCAACAAGCCCTTTCCACCAACATGAAATAAAAACTAGTAAAGTGAAAAAACCCAAAACCCAATGGTTTATTAGTAAACAGAATGTCCAAGAGGCAAGAAAAAAAAACTGCTAACAAACTATCAGAAGTCAATCCCCGCCCCCACCCCCACACACCCAGAACAAAATGTCAGAGAATACTGTTCCCGACACGTGGTATAAGATGGTGCCGGCTTTCCCTCTGAGCCAGTGCTCCTACAAAGCAGTCCCAGCAGCAAGTGAGGGCCCGATGGCCCACCCGGTATTGATCTTCCCCCCCGGCAGGGCTCAGCAGAGCAGTCAGCGCTGGGCTGGAGTCTCTCGGTGTTTTCCCGCTGGCTTGGCTAGGCTAGGCTAGGCTCACCTCGCCTGGCCTGGCCTGGCCTGGCCTAGCCTAGCCTGGCCTCGTCTTGCCTGGCCGCGCCTGGCCTCGCGTGGCCTCACCTTGCCTGGCCTCGCCTGGCCTCGCCTGGCCTCACCTAGCCTGGCCTGGCCTGGCCTGGCCTAGCCTGGCCTCGTCTTGCCTGGCCTCGCCTGGCCTCGCGTGGCCTCACCTTGCCTGGCCTCGCCTGGCCTCGCCTGGCCTCACCTTGCCNCCTCACCTTGCCTCGCCTGGCCTCGCCTGGCCTCGCCTCGCCTGGCCTCGCCGGGCCTCGCCTCGCCTGGCCTCACCTAGCCTGGCCTGGCCTGGCCTGGCCTCGCCTCACTTGGCCTCGCCTGGCCTTGCCTCACCTCTCCAGGGCCGGAGCAGGGGTGGCCCTGCTCCTACTGCTGCGGTGTCTCCTGCTTCAGACCAGCAGCTGTTCAGTTCACCTCAGAGCAGTCCGAAGATCACTACTGCAGCTTCTCCAAGCCAGGGAAGGGAAAAGGGTTTTTGCCTGAGCCAAAAAACCCTCACCAAACAAGCAAACACCACGCTGCACTGAGCCACAAAAAGCCTGCGCCGCCAGGCTTCAAAAAGGCCCTACCAAAAAACCCTGCTCCCTCCAGCAGTCCCACATGCATCCTGCCCCGGACTTTAAAGGTACAGCAACCATTCTTTGGGCACAAAGCAGAGGATCATGGTGGAACAGACTATAGTCATAAACCACTCCAAGACAGATGGGTACAATGTTTCCCTTTTTCCAGTCACCTGAGACTTGTCCTGACTGCAGTGTCTTTTTGAATATCATGGAGAATGGCTTGGCGACTGCAATAGACAACTCCCTCAGAACTCTAGGATGCATCTAGTTTCATGGCTGCTAAAAGTCTGAAAGCTGAACAGCTGTAAAGGGCTGAGTCCAACCCCACAAAAAAAGCATCACCTGCTACCAAATATTTTCCCCTTTCCAGTATGTATAATGTTGCATCAAGACTCATAGAGGAACTTAATTCCACTAGGTAGGACTGACTCCATTTAAATATCCTTATAATTTAAAACATATGTGAAAAAAATGGAAACATGGGTTTAAAAATTACTAGATTGTGAGGCAGGGGTAGTGTAGGAATAGTGCAGTGCAGTGCAGTGATGTGGTAACCATGTGCAGATTTCATCCATATCTCTAGGAGTAGGATGAAATTTTTCTACTTTATTTGGGTGCTGGGAACTTCACAGACTCATTAGAAGAGTTCAAAACTCACTGAGAACTACATTTTTTGCACAACTAGCTCAAATACTTGGCAGTGATGTTGAAAAAAAACCAAGAAAAGAGCCACAAAATTGCTCACACTACCCATGGCAAATTTTATCAATTTCAGACCCTTCATTTTCTAAGCACGTAGGTGAAGATATATGTGCTGTCCATTGTTTTTATCTCTTTTACTTTCTACTCCAAGTCACATGAATTGCTAGTTATTAAGTTGTCAAAAAGCCCTTCTTAAAATTTGAGACTATATTTGGGACTAATTATGATTTTTCAAGTAGCGTGATAGACACTTTCAACACAGATCACATTAATAGACTCTCACTCTGTATAGGCATTTGCAAAGTGTTTAAGCCAACAAAAGATCTGAGTAGCTTGAAACTTTCCAAGAAGCCTTGCTTAGAGCTAACAGCTTCAGAGGATTCAAGAAAGCTTTTGGGTACAGGAAATGCATTTTTAAGTCAGTTCTTACTTCCCCTGCTGTATAGGCCAGTGAGATCAAAGCAACTAAACAAAACCCCTACATTCTTACTTAGCAGTTTTTTTATTAAGCTAACTTTTCTTACATGTTTGATGTAATTCTATATCTCCAAATCTCTCACAAACATATAATTCAAAGCTAAGTATATGGGATATACCATTATTTTTCAGCTGTAACACCATAGCACAATGTGGTGTCCTTGATTCATAATGCAAGCATGTTGAAACTTGTGCATAGTCAGAAGACATGCTTTTTTCAATATGAATTCAATCCAGGAATTTTGTGACTGATTCAAGAGAATCTATGAGGCCACATTCATGGGAAGTATGAACATGTGTCCAAGTGATACAGAGTACGGGAAAAGCCACAGTGTCCAGTGATGTACATGGATGAAGTTTAAAGAAATTGCTGCCATCAGGACTTGCACAATCTAGAAGAGAAAATTAAAAAACTGCAATTTACTGGACAGAATGTTAAAAAATGCACTTCTAAAGAGTAAAGTTTAACTACAGCTGAGGAGTTCTCAGTCAAAATTGGAAAAGCAAACCATAAAGGGGCTGTGTTTTGCAATCATTATCCTTAAAGTGGATATTCTTCACAGTGCTCCACAGCAAAATGGTAGATACTAGAAGGGAAATGTCTCTGTTATCTCTAGCTCTTTTCCTGTGACCTCCTTTCTTTTAATTTTCCAGGAAAATTTCAGTCAGCATCATTGCACAGTGTATGCCTCTGATTTCTCATGGAAGGCCAAATTCTGCTAATTTGGAAAAGCCATTGCCTAGGGTATTTTCCCTGTGGTCTTTGTTCAAAGCTAGGGTAGAGAATTGCTTGCCATGAACTGGCCATTCTACTCCATACAGATATAAACTGAGCTGACAGTTTAATATTTCTAGCATTCAAACTCTACAGCTTGAGTCCCACACTGCAAACTCATGGAGTAGAATTCCTGGCCAGTGGTTCTTGCTGTTGGTTGATGCCAAATCAATTTGCCTTCCTCTCTGGTTATTTCCAATAAGTGTTTTGTGGGTTTTTGTCATTTGCAGGACAGAATAATCAGATTTTTATGACTAGTGAAGATAATTTCACAGTCTGGACACTTTCATTGGCAGGAAAGTTAAGAGCACTGGGTTAGCTGCCTGAAGGAGGCAGCACATGCCAACTTGAAATATTGGATGCCCAGTTCCCATACAACTAAAACAAAAAGATCTAATTCTAGATGACAGCTTTGAAGACAATGTCACAGGGAAGACCTACAAACTTACACAGCAGTACAGCAAACCTCAGTCACTAATAAATGTCTTTGCTAATTAAAGCCATGTTAATTTTTAACAAGCCTTAGTTTCCTCAGTGGGAGAAGGAAGAGATGGGGAGATGTCCTTTGGCAAGACTCCTTCCTAAGGCACCTGCCACTCTTGCAAGATGCCAAACCCAAGTTACATATTTCCTGAATTTGACACTGATCAACTGTCTCCCTTGCTGGAGCAACTCACCCTGCCCAGAGTAATGGCCCTCCATCCTCTCTGATGCTGGATCCATGTGTCAGAATGCCATTCCCCTTCACAGCTGGATAGAATGTTCTCCAGCAACCACACAGGGGTCTCTCTGCTGCAGTCACAACTTTGCTCTGCACAATGGGCAGCCTGTCAACCCACAGTTCTCACATGTAGCAGAGAGGTTGGATAATATCCCAGAGATTTTCAAATTTTACACACTTAGAAAGAAAATCAACTATTGCGATCCCTTGAAAAGTGATTTGGAGGTGTAAATACAAATAATAACTAATGTATATGTGGAATGAAATGGAAAGGATGCTATAGTACTGAGGCTCCTTTTTCAGGTAGATACAAATTTAGCTTTACACAATGTTCCTGAATTATATTGTCATTGGGAATGGAGAGCCTCAAAATATCTGCAGAGTCCTTTCAGCAGCTAGTCTGCATTACACAGGAAGCATTCTGCTGACTGATTCTTAAAAGTGTTCGAGGTGCCTATGAGATAAACATCTGAACGTTCTGGTTATTCTTTGAAACCTGTCTAGTCCACTTGAAATTATAGATCTGGATTGGAAAAAAAAGTAGCTATGCCCTTTTCTTGTGTGTTCGTGTTTCTGCTTGCTTCCTGCTGCACCAGGAAAACCATTAAAACAATTTATCTGAGGCACGCCTTCAAGTTTTCTGGATTTCCAAGAAACTTGCTACTTTTTGCCCCTTTATATGGACCTAGTGATAATGCTGTCTACATACTACTGCTTCTAATGACAGACTTTACAGCTGGCATGGGAGGGCAGAGGCAGCTGTGATTTCACACATTGTCAGATAATGACTTATGCACTCTGGAAAACAGCAATACCTCACCACAACAGACAAAGAGTCGCTGTCAGGTTCAAATTGGTCAAATTAAAAAGGAACTTTTATTTAATGGATGTGGACCTGGTTATGATTCTGCAAATACTATGCTTTTCTAAGCAAGCTTTCCTGTTTGAATGTTTTGTAATACTTCTGAGTCCTGTCTCTCTGTAGGAAAGTTCACAGATTATTTATTAAAATAGGAAAACAGGAAAATTGACTTTTCCTCCATATGAAGATAAGCAATTCCCATCCAGGGAAGACAAGGGTTAACACAAAGACAGCACAGAGCATCTGATGACAAAGTCCTTCTGCTTTGAAATTATCCCTTAAACATCCTCTCATCAATATGTTCCTTTTGTTTCCCCCCACAGATGAGGCAAAAGCAGGGGGCAGATAATTTCTAGGGTTTTTTTGCTACTTCTTTCTCATCCTAAGTGACACTCTTAGACAGTCAGCTGACCAAACTAGTGTTGGTGTTTCATATCGGTTCATCCTGAGAAAGCCAGTGCCCTGAAATTTTCATGTTATTTGCTTTTGAGTAGTGCTTTACTGAGGTTGAGAAACCTAAATACATGTAAATAAAATAGCATTTTTCTATATTTCTATGCCACGTGTACTGAGAACACCATGTGTCATATTGCAAAGCAGTGAGTTTTGACATAACTGTTGCCAAGCCTTTGAAGAAATGAGAACACCACTTTCTCCAACCAGTCATTTTCTCTCTAAGTGCAAAGTTTGTGCTTGTGGCCAGGTTTGTGGAAAGATGTGGAGTACCGCTTTAGGCATTTTGTCTTCTTTGGGTGAGTATTTAAGGGTAGACTCACTCTAGTTCAATTAAATTGCTGATTTAGCTAAATTCTTGCCTCTTACTGGAGCATTTACTGCCCTTGTGATCATCACATCCATACCAACACTGTTGCAGCAGTGGAAACTGCTGTGAGGTCGGGTGTCTCAACTCTGCAGCAGACTGGATAGCAACACCTAAAAGAATTCTGGTATGGATGTGGCCTGTCAAGGAGGCACTCAGGAGTCAACTTTCCCAAGTCACAAATTATGAATATGTATGCTAGGTTGTGGGTGCATAACCAAGTGTAGTTTAGCTATGATTTAATAATTGAGCAGATTGGGTACAATATAATTGCTTCAAACTTTAAAATCAAGGTGAAAATGTTTTGATTCACAGCTGGTGTGTGCATGATGATGGCAACAAGCAGTAAGTGATTAAGCTACAGACACTTGGTTGTACTGATTGCCTGCACCCTGCTGCTCAGAGACCACACAGAGCAGCAGTGAGACGGGAGTGAGTTTGCAGTGGGTTAGTTGGTTGCTCTGCGCTGCTTCCCAGTTGCACATCTGTAGTGGCTACAGTGCCTGAAATTTTCAAAGTGGAGAGAAATAATTCACACAAAGGCATATTTATGGTGCCTTAATAGTATCTGTGATTGGTGCCAGATGATACTTACTAAAAAAGTTCACAATCTAGTATACATGCATCACTTCACTTAAGAAAGCGTTTATACACTAAATTAGTGACAGTCTGTTATTTGGAAAGCAGGGTAGATAAATATCATGTGCATCTGAACTATCTGAAAAAAAGCTACCATGGTCACCGCTGATATTAAGCCACAATCCTGCATAGTATCTCAGTAAGATGCATGCAATCAATAATGATTATTTTCTTGCTTTACAAGCAAAGTATATCATGCGTACATATTCAAACCTCTCCTCCAGTCACGTTATTTTCCTTTGGTTTTGATTCTAGATGAGAATGGCCAGATTGCTATTGTTTAATTTGTACTGTGTATCGTCCCTGTTCATCCCACATAATGCAAAAGTGGTTGAAGTATTGAATTCTAATAATGTGGATTTGTATCCAACTCTCTCAGAAACTGCAGGTCTTTTATTTAAGATTAGACTGTCACTAATGTACACAAAATTGCATTGGAACTTGGACCTTACACAGGCATAGAACCAGGTAGTGCAGAACAGTGTGGCTTTGAAAGGATACAATATCATCGTTTTTCAGGAAAATGAGCTGAACATAAAACCATATGGAGGTTTCAACCATCCTCCTTCTACCTCTTTGGAGTTTGTCTCTCCTCACCTAACCTTGTACCAATTCTGCCTTTCCCAAGTGCCAGGGCTGCCTTTTCATTCAGTCATACCTTCAGGCTAAGGAATGGGAATATTTATTCTATATATTCATATCCATTATAGGATCGTAACACTCATTCTCTGAACAAATATTTTTAATTCTGCCAGAGTAAAATCACACAAATTAGCTTCACACAAATGAGGATGGGCAGGCAGATGCTTGTCCTCAGCATTATGGAGATCTACTCCTTTCCTAGAAAACAGCCCCATGCAATAACAGCTCTAGCTTACCTGCTTTTGCTCATCAAGATCAACACAAATTCAGGTGAGAAGGTGCTACTTTTAAATATATAACCTTTAACTCTGAGCTAACTCTTATCAGCAACCCAGTTGCAGGTTTGGGAGACTCAGAGTCAGGAAAAAAAATCATCCTTCTGATTTCTACATTCAGAATGCCCACATGCAGTAGTATAATTTGCTCCACGGCTCTGTGCAGCAGTGTTCTGCCTAGCACATATATTACAATGGTATTTTTGCTGAATACCCAGCTGAATCTGGTGAAAATATCAGAGGCAATTCCCACATCTTGAGAGCTGCCTGCAAAGTGTGGTGGCTATAGAGATTGAGTTATCCATCCATCCTGGAAACAGTCTGGCTGGGAGAGACCAAGGAGCTGTGACAAACAATATGCAACAGCCTCTTGTGTGTATCTTCTGTGGATGCACAGAGGGACTTCATTCCCCTCAGTTTAGGGATTTTCAAGTACATTCAATGTGCATTCAGTGAATAAGGAATTAGAAAATATCATTAAGATAAGCCCATTAAAACTTCTTTTGAAGAGTCATCCTTTTTTATGGAAAGACTTCAAAGCATTTCATCCAATATAAAGTCCCTTACAAAGAATTCAGATGGTTTTATTACAAAATACGCTGTATACTAACACACACTTTGCCTGTTTATGCTTAAATAATGGAGGTTTGCTGTTTGAACATCAACTGAATATGCCAAAGTCTTATTGTTCCCAAAATGTATTTTTCCTTTTTTGAGTACGTCTGTGTTATTGATGGGTTTATATATTTTGATAATACTGCCTCTGTGGTTAAGGGAGGTATTTATGTACTCCCTTGGCATACTGACCAGCTTCCCAATGAATCACTTTCCTCCCTTGCTTTGCAACACCAGAGTGACTATGACAGTACCAGCAAGGTGATGAATTCAATTTCTCCTTCATGTTCAAAGCTGACAGTAAGTCATGGTACATTTAGTCACCACAGAGGGGAACTGGCAAGCATGTCAACATTTTATGCATTTACTACCTCTCTTTCATTGTACTTCATATCATCTGAATGTGAATTCATTGTCTTTTCAAAAGAATTCACTTATTTTTTAATTACTTCCATCACTTCCTCTCCTTCTTTACCCTGACAAAACTACTTTGCAGTGATAATTTGTATTTAACGTTAATTACACAGGACCAGCATCATCAGGTTTGTAATTAACAATTCTGTTATGTTGTTTAGATTCATGTTTCTTCAAAAGATCCTTTCATGTAGCATCATTATCTGTAAATCTTCACAAAATAGTCATAACAAGATTTTAGTCTGACAGGAAAGGGAAACTCTCACATTTTTAAGTTGTATTTTTTTAAAGTCAGGGTGGCATTTAACCTACATACAAAGTAGTCAGGTCAAACAACTGAGATATTACTTCCTAGAAACTGCCTCATATGCAAGCAATTCCTGCATCACCTTTCCTTTCTTTTACTCTAGCCTACCCCATCCTTCTGTCCATTAACAATTCCAGGTAGTAACACTTTTCAAAGTGATGTGCTAGGATGCAACCTCCAACTTGTAGTTTCTGGAACCACACAGAAACCGTAGTAGGTGACAACACTCAAGAATAAATGTGACTCAGCTTACGCCTGCTACTGTGGCCAAATCTAAGACTCTAGCAATTGCCTCAACTCATTTGGGGTAAAAACCTTAATGATGAAGATGGTGATGTGGTGATGATGATGATGAGTAGTTGGTCTAGAGGACTAAATTCACAAGTTAAATCCAAATTTATTCGTGGAAACATGCTCATAAATTCAATTATACTGCAGAAAAGTGCAAGTCAATGGCATAGCACAGCTCAGAGTAGATGAACAGGAAGCATTGGTTTGGGGTGTACCACAGGACTGCCTATGTGAACTTTCCACTTCTGAAGCTGTGCTACCAATTAAAGTGCAACCAAACAGAAAACACAGCACAGTGACCTTTTGCAGATGTGAAACATGCTGTGGCAGGGAATAATGACTGAGGAAAAGAGATCGTTATGGCAAGATGCTGAATTAGATGACATTACATCACATTCATAATCTGAAGATATATTGTGGAGGGCAAAGTACCAGAAGGTATTAACTGAAACCAGAAAACTCATTTCTGTAGCAAATATTTCATGGTAAGTATGAAATGCAAATGAATAGAACAAAGCCTCAGTGAGCCAAAGTTAGTTGTTGCGCCAAGTCACATATCATTATCCAAACATACTTATGTGGTTGCTCAGACCCACACTTTTCTCTCAATCTTTTTCTTTAGTACTGAAATCTTGCTTATGTGCTGAAATCACTTCTTTTAAGCTTATATTCAGTTTAAAACCTGGAATCACATAATTTTTTGTAATATGTGTCTATATTTTTGTGTGTGTGTAATCTGGTTGTTGTGAAATGGATGTGTTCAATGTACATTAGAGGAACAATGCAAGGAGGATGTGGTTTTTTGTATCTGATTTTTACTTTTGCAATGCTAAAATTGTGGTCTCATGTTGAAAATCATATGCATAACAGTTATATTCTTCATGTTTGTTTGGTGGGGTTTTTTCCTTAATGATAGGAATTTGTAACATTTTCTAAGTGATTAGGGCAAGTTTAGGTCCTTCTTGATGTTACACCAGTTCTTGCTTAACTCTGAAGACAGTAATATTTGTGTATCTGTTTTCAATATAAGTGGCTCAGGGAGCATTCTTAGTAAAGCAGAAATGTTGACTTTCTCACTGTTAGACAACTAGGTGGGAAGTTCTAGGTGGAAAAGAAGGCATTCCTTGAGTAAAGTGATGTTATCCCCTAAAATGACCTTGTTTGTTTGAATCACAGGAGCACACCTGGCAACAGGAACAAGGAATAGCATGCTAGTTTCAAATCAGGCAGGGCCACTACACAAAGAATTTATGGCCTAAATTTTGCCAAGGGTAGCAAGGAAGTGAAGGTCATCTTCATTGGCTGAAGCATAGTGAAATTTTGATGAAGTGGGTTCCCACAGCATCTATGCCAGCATAAACCATTGTCAGTCTTGCAGTATTTTCCAAAATTTTGTTTGTTGGTACAAACTTTTGCAAAAGTGATTTTAAATGTGGGAATAAGTTTAGAAGTATGTTAGAACTGCATCATCAGCTATGGTTTCTCCTATTCTTGCAGCAGTCTAAGAGAAAGCAAGGGAAGGTGTTTTTGTGCCAAGTCCCTCTGATATGATTGCATTGAAGCCTGACCATTTCCTTCCTGCAAGGGGTTTTCCACGGGTATTTTTTGTTGCAGTGATAACTGATGAAGCACTGTGGCAAAGAACAAACACCTTGGCTTCTTTAACGAGGAGCCAAGACTTATTCCAGTCTGAGGTTTTCTCTCAGAATGCAACATCTGTGCAATATAGCTTTTGTATTAGAAGAAATCCCGGTGAAATCTTAGCCTTACCCATCTCTCCATTGATTTGCTTGGGACCTCAGGCACAGTCGTCAGTCAGATAAAACACCATACTAGATGTTTTCCAACTGGATCTGGAAAGTCTAATAGGCTAAGTTAATTTCAAAATAAAACACTTCATAGTGCCCTTTGAATGTTTTTGAAAGTAAATATATTCCTACCTTGAATTATTGATTTCCTAAGAGATTTTCTGGTAACTAATAAATCATTCTATCTTTTCTGGTTTCACAGATAAGCTTCAGAGGTAAAAAGGTAGGATAAACGATCTAGCATATATACATAGGTATATCCAATGACTGAACTATTCTAGCTGATGTACACAGTTTATATTTTCTAACATCCTGCTTGTAAGATAGTCATGTTCACAAGAATGTTGTATTAATCCATAGTCTTACTATTTCTTTTATAATGAACAATACATTACTAGAGAGAAAGTGGAAGGTTTTGGTATGTATGGAGGAGTATGGCTATAAATTCTTTCTCTGAAAGCATAATAGAGATTTTCATAGGTTTTTTTCTTTTTAAATCAATTTCAATTAAATTGGAGGAGAAGTACAGTAAGAAAAATGTTCAAATATGAAGGAGAGTTCAAAAAGTACCTCTAAGAAATATGTATATAAAATCCATCCAGGAAAAAGAAGGGGACAACAATACCTCAGCTCACGTCCTAGCTTTCATTTGTGCTAACAGCAGTTACAACACTTAACAGATAGCACCAGCAACATTTTGCATATTGTCAAAACTCTGCTGCATAGAAGAAACTCAATTGTCAAGTTAAAAACATTCTTTTTGAGTATCATAATTTCTGTAAATATTTACCCACTAATGATCTGAGTATGTACAAATCACAGGGAACAAGCTCTCCCTACCTCACTCTCAGATCCCATGAAGGCCGACCTCCACTAAGGAGTATGAGCACATTTTCAAGTTTAACAACCCACCATACTTGCAGTGACAGATTACATAACCAGCAATGATCTATCCAAAAACGTAAGTAAAACTTAATTGTTTAGAGTTTTATTAAGTTTCTGTAGATGTTTGCACTCATTAATCTCAAATTTAGTAGCCCATTTTACATGGTTTGGAGCAAGTCTTTCTTCCAATACTGCAGAGTTGGATCTTAAAAAGGGCAAACTCTGTGATGCTCCGTACTGAAAGTCACTTCCCTGTGTTAAGTGTATGTCTGTATAGAGAAAGAGGTTTGCAGTCCTCCTGGATTTTTTCTGCTCCTGTCCAGTTGCTATCTAAAGCAGGATTAATGAAGTCCCGTATGGAACATGGAGCTTGTGGTAGGCTCTACAGGAGGACATTCACACACTGCTGTGCTGTTAAGATGTCTGAACGTGAATCTCCTGGATCTCAATGAATTTCCAGGCATTTTTTGAAGTCTGAGTTACTGAAGAAATGACCCATATCATTCCTTGGAAGGTAGGTGGGCATGGAAAACTACAGAGGTAATACACTATTTCTGTTTTCCCAAATGAATTTTTCAGCTTTACACTGTTTACTTCTTCTATTTACAAACATGCATGAAAATAACCATGAGGACCAATAGGTAAAATCTGGGGGGAAAAGTATGTTTAAAAAGCTCTTTCAAGCAATATAACATGAACTTCATATTTTTGTGCTGGCAGAATTAAGATCGACACACAATTAAGGACGTTTGGGGAGGTGTTACTTTAGTCTTCAGTCATTGCACGAGAAGCTAAATGCCTTACACAAATGATAGCACAGCATGTGGTTGTATAGCCTGAGGGACACAGATATGCTGTTACCACAAAAGCCCCACAGATGTGGGGATGCATCAGACCATCTAAGGATCAGAGACAATGTGGCAAGAGGCTGATAGCATTTGACTTTGGTACAGAAACACAAAAGCCTCCTCCAAAACCAATGCTTAGAAAATGTGTCAGATTTTTATGTATGGTAAACAGTGATCTGGGTGAGCGCGATCATCTAGGAAGGGAGCAGATGGCACTGGGGAATCCTGGCAGAGACAAGATCACATGCTAATGAGTCTTTTTAAAACAAGAAGGGGCCTGGGAATGGGCAGATGGAGCAGTGTAATGGCTGGGAGTAATATGAAAAAGGAGGGCTTCATTTTAATTACTAATTTTTTAATTGAGAGTATTACAAACATGAATCAGGTGGGACTGGGCAGTTGTGAAAGGACATGTGGAACAGAATAAAGGATGGCAGAAATTTGGGAAGAAAAAGAGGGGCATTGCTTTGTGAGGGTGCTTGACAGCACTACATGGTAACTGCCCAGGCCTGGAAGCCAGCTGGGGACTTCTCTCCTCTGCCTTGAAGACACTTTGTATATTTCCTGGATGAGTATCCTGAGCCGAGTGTGGATAGTGCCACTCAGACAGTGCTTCTCATGGAGCAAGTCAGTGCCATGTTCCAGGCAGATGCTACGCACGTGGCTTCCATGCACTGCAGCCGTTGTGAAAAATAAGCACAGGAGAAAAGGTGAAATTAGGATTGTGTACTCTTTATGCTTTTCAACTATTCATCCTATTCAAAATTGCATTCCACATGTTATTTAAACATCTGTATATTTTTTATTTTAACACTTTGTTTAATCAGTAGAAATAAAATATCATTATTTATGTAGTGTCTTTACTTTCATGTTTACTGAGGGTTTTAAGCATTTTAAATGAAATATAGTGGTCTGATATGTCAGCCAAACTCAGAGAAATTCAAACTGAAACATGTTGTGTACTTAAAGAACCCAAAGGTTTGTTCTGCTTGTGGAATAGAGAAAAATCTTTATAAAGGATAGCAAGTAAGTTGGATCAAGGTATGCTGTCCATTATGGACAACAATGGGGTTTAATGTGATCTTTCATGAATTCTTAATTGAAATATAGATGGTCTAAAACTCAAAAAACTTCTTAATCTGTAGAATATTTCTGCAGAGTTACACCTTGCTCCTTATTTTAAGAGCAAAATAAACACATTATAAAGATAGCAATTAATGGTGTATTTTTTTCTTAATTATATGTTTCTCAGTGCTCATAGTACATTTAAAATCAGAAAAAGGTGATATTTAGAACACCATTCTAAAATTATTTCCATGAAACAAATATCGGCAGAGACTTCAGAACTCTGGGTACTGTGCACAGGCTGATGGGTCTATAGATTTTTATAGACACATATAGATGCACACATACAGAAGGTAAGAGTCGTTGGTTACAGGTACTGTCGCCTTCTGAAAGGAGCCTTTTAAATCTGTTGAGAACACTTAACCTGAAATTTTGACATGAACAATTCTTTTTCTACAGCTGTTATAAACATTTTTAGCCCGGCAGAGTAAAAGGAATCCTTAAATTTATCAGTAGATGCACAACAGATTTTTTCAGCTAGGAACCATGCCTGTGGTTGATGCCATTGCCTTTGTCAGTAACACAGATTCTCTATAAATAAAAATATTTGCATTTATAGCATATGCAGCAGGAAGTATCAATTCAGTTGCTCTAAGATGACACAGAGTATGTGTCATTCCTCAGCTGAAACTGCTTTATAAAATATTTAAGCAATTGCACTTAAGAAGGGCAAATTCTTGGCCTCATTAAAGAGAGATTTGTAAATTACTCCAGCGAGGTCGAGATTTGATCAGAGCCTATCATCTGTACTGTGTGGTCAAATGGATGCAGTAAGTTTTCTGTTCTTTGATTTTGACTGAGTGTTGACATTTTGTGATTTTATCACTTTCCAACCCATTAAGCTGAGGATGTTACAACAAGGACTGTGAGAAGAAAAAGTGAGAACTACAAAGAAGGTTGCTGACCAGTCTTCTCTGGATTTTACAGTCTATTTTTTGAAAAGCAGAACAGAATTCTTTCTAGTAATTCCTGTTTCACATTGACCACCAAAGCACTCTGAAAACTAAACAAAAAACAGCTAAGCAGAATTCTGCTCACATACATGCAGAGTATGTGTGGTCCTGGAAGAACTGACACACACAGGAGTTCATGTGGTCCCTAATCTCTCCTAGCTGGTTGTGGCAACCTGGCCATATCATTTGTCTTACACAAACATGCAAGGCATGGCTGTTGGCCCAGCAGGATTGATGCCTAGTTAGGTCCGATGTCTTAACTGCAGTTTTCAGAAGGGCCATACAAATTAAAGTGGCAGCCATAGTGCCACTGCATAAGATGTGAGTGCATCAGCTTTTCAGCCCTGATGCTACAGGATCGACCACCTACTGCAATGGAAGTCATATTTTTGTTCAAGTCCTTCACAAATTACTCACACTATTTATGAATCTATCGATTTTTCTCGACTCAAATTCTAGTTATTGCAAGGAAAAATGTACATCTATTTACAGTATAAAAATTAATGTTTTGTTCCCTAAGATCACCCTTCATCAGAATGTTTCAAAAATCTCAATTGTTTTCAAAAAATTATTAAAACGGGAGCATCAGAAACCTTATCCTTAGAGCAGCACCAGCTATATTAATTAAATTCCTAATTGATGTTTGTCTGATATGTTCCTGAAAGACCTACAGTGATATAGGTTTCATATTCTTCATATTGTTACATTCCACGAATAAGTTTTTCTTCTAATTTGAATATTCCTTGTTCATTTGATATCAGTCTCCTCTCCAGAACAAACTAATCCAAAAGTGTCATTCATTTTCTGGTTTTCATATTTTTTTTGTATGATCCATGTTTCTCTCCATTAGATTCCCATATTTTTTTAATTCAGCCTACAAAACTAGAGAGTATGCTTGTCAGAACCTCCCAAACTGCAATCATAGAAAACCTACTGGATGAATGCCTCATTCCAGCATTAAAATTATAGATGAAGTTCTTAACAGTAGCAAAGCCAACACATATCTCTGAAATCTCACTTGATCTTTCCTTTCATTTAGCAATTATTTTCTCTCCCAGAGACTCCATTTCAGTTATGATTGCCCAAGTAATTCTGCACTTACCTGCGGTTCTGAGCAGACTGTAACTATCTAGCTTGTTTTTGGGATATTGCATGAGACAGTGTCAAAACATGTACTTAAGGCCTGCCACTGCTATTGGTTCCCACAAGTACACAACCACAGTTACAAGTCTGCACTTTGAAATTTTCATGCTTTCTGTTACTTATGACTTTGTTATGTTGTACGTATTCCTGCACTATCATTCCTTCCACTGCTTTTCAATTAAAAAAAAATACCCAAAACAAAGAAAAAATCCTAACAGAACTCTGGAAGTCTACTCTTCAGTTTTTAAAAAATGCTTTCAAATTCGCTCTCACAGTTATAAGTATTAAATTTGCAAAAACGTGCAAGAAAATCAAGTTTATGGAAAACTAATGGAAAAAGTTTATGGAAACTAATAGAAAATCCTGATTTTAACAGTGTTAGGCTCTTCAACAGTAGGGAGTGCTCATAAGACTTTCTAAGGATTAATTTCTTCAAATCAGTCTTGTTTTGTTTGTATTACAGAAACTGGATTTTTTTTCCAGACACCAACCTGGCTTACTTTTGCAATTACAGTTGGCAGCATAGTCTTCCCTTGGTTAGAAAGCTTATTTTAGAACTGGATTATATATGAAGTGGTTTGGGGGTTTTTTCATCGTAATAGTTCTGGGTTTTTTAAGCCAAATTTACTTTGCTAAGCAAAGAAAGACTTCATCTGTATGAATTAAAGGACAACTCAGAGATGTTATAAGGATGAATAAGATTAACTTTTATTCACGGAGAACAGCAAAATACTGAGAAGCTACAGCAGGTAAATATGGTCTTTGGCCTGCTTCTGCAAAAAATTCTTTCTCTAAGTAGGTGACAATCTAAGGACAATCCACATCCTATCTAGGTCACATAAGGTGAAGGTTTTGATCAGTCGAGGCCCACAACCCCAGTGAAGCAATAACTGAAAATTCAATAAAATTCTTTTTAACAAGGCTGAGTTAATGTTGTTCTCACCAAACACCAGTGTCCCACACACTCCACACTTTGGGGCAAAAAAATTCCAATCTCAGCAGCATTAATCAAAAATGCATTAGAAATTCAAGGCCTTCCAAGACAACATGAAAAGTTGCTTTTAATAGATTAAAAAGAATCATGTAGGACTGATTTTCTTTGGTTAAATTTCTTTGGAGGAAAGTACTTTTTACTTCACTGCTCTCTGCCATTTGCCTGCTTTCTAGATGAGAAAAAATTTACGTTGACTCCAGTGAGAGTCTTTGTTTTAAGACTCTTTGAGGCTTTATAGCATATTCACTTGCTTTTTTCCCATCTTCTCCCTTCCTCCGTCGCATTACTGCATTTCTTCTACAATATATTGCCATGCAGCATAGCAATACAATAATCAAGCTGCATGATACAGACCACTGCTTCTACTGAGCCAGAGCTGTACTTGGATAAACACTTCAGGAAATCCTGAAGCCTGACATATTCTCAGTAGTAAATTTGCAGTGGACTTGTTTAGACATCAGTAATTTTAGTCCTGCTTGTCTCTGTTCTGCTCTCCCTGGATGCTTATCTGTGAGCTAGAATGGAGTTCATTCTCTGGCTGTCTGGTCTTTTTGCAGGGTGCAGAGGGGAGTCCTGCCTTGGTGGTAGTGTTTGCCCTGAGGGCATAGGCTGTGCTTGTGGGTGCTTCTCAGAAATGCCGCAGGAGACTCAACGGAGATCACTGTGCCTCCTGCCCTGCCAGGAACTGAGATCTTCTTTCACAAGAAAAGTACTAAATATGCTCCCTTACTTGCTGGCCCAGAACACACAGCTGAACCAAAGAAGAGGCTATGCTGCAGACAGCACTATAGGGGCATAGCCCTGTTTTTCTTTCTTTGCATTTTCAACACTACTCTTGTGGAAACAGTTGAGTCCTGGGAGCTGTTTACCTTCTCATATAACAGATGCATGAAATTGAGTGGGTTAATGTGACTGATTAACACTTTCGTTTTCCATGTTTGTAATGTTTGATACATGCAGTACAATTCTGAAGGCTATGAAAGAGAACAGTGAAAGTTGTAAGTGGGAATACCATACTCCAGGCAAGAGAAGGATCCAAAAAAAAGGCAATGGAAAGGAAAACTTTGTCGTTAGTATTTACCTGGTACAAGTGCTGCATTCTAGTCAATAGCTAACATCTTAAATGGCCATTGTGTTTAACTGTCAAACACAGTACTTTTGTATTATCTTAAACAGCAAAACGCTAAAAAGGACTGAGATGAGAAACTTGTCAGTATCTTATCTGACCTACTTTTAGATCCTGTGCAATATTAGTAACATCAAAAGCATAAAACTTGTGATTGTTAAGTAAGATTTTTAAAAGCAGAGTTTTTGTAGGAATAAGAAATTTGGGGTTAGTGTAACTGATAATAGCTGGCACATGGCTCCTCTGCCATTCACATTTGCCCATCTTAAATTATTCCCCTATGATGGCTACGAAAGTGTAAGTAATACATGACTGAAACAGTCCTCTGAAAACTTCACACTGGGCCCTGACACAAGATAGCTTGTTGTCAAGCACTCACTAGGCATCAAACGTATGTAAACTCTCTCTCTTTCAAGTGCAATTGTAATACCTCTCAGTTATCCAAATAACTTAAGCATCAGAGCAGGTAATTTGAAATGTCATACCAAAGACTCACTTTCAGAAATCCAGAGTATAATGTGCAGAACCACAGCTATATTAATGAATTTGACTAACATCTTAGCTGCACTCATGCCAGGTTCAACAGGAATTAATCTGTGTGTTAATAGGAATATTACTAGGACTTATCATATAACTTATGTTAAAGAGTAAATTGTTCCACAGTGTGCAAAGCAATTATGCTAGGAGGGCAGTCAATTCATCGTAAACAATGCAGATCTTTTCTTACGTCAAGCCAAAGGTTGTTGTCTATAGCAAATAAATATGTACAGGAGATTTTCTTAGCACGGAAATAAAAGCTAATCTTAAGTCTTTCTAAACCAGGTGAAAGAGAAGACACATAGCTACTCAGCTTAAAAAAGAAAAGGCCTATGCACCAGTCAAATATTATCACAACACAAATAATATCTCTCACACCAAGAAGAGAATGGTCTCCAGGCACAGGCGAGGCTCCCGCCCTCGCCTCCTTGCTTAGAATCCATCCTGACACACACCATGGCCTTTTTGGGGTCACGAGTTTGTGAAGTGCTAAATTCCTCCTACTCTAGCTTGGCTTTGACACAGCCAGGCTGTTGATATACAATACGTCCTCTGGTATACTAGCTAGTCAGCATGGCACCATCCTTATCATTGCTTGTTTACTATAACCCAGGGGCAGTGTTTTGCAAACATTTGTTTTCATAAAACATTGGACAGATATGCTTACCTCTCTATACTGTTCTCTTTTTTAGCTCTTGGAAGTAAGTTTTCCCTCCCTGAAAATTCAATTTATAGGTGACTAAGAGGTTTTCTTGCTTGATGTTTCAAATTTGGCAGTTTCAGTTTCTCATTTTTTTGGACTTTGCCTCTCATGAGACTTAAAGATAGGTGATAATTTAAAGTTTTTCTCTGTATGAAAAAACTTCTGGAATATATAAGCTGACCTGAACAAACTAACTCTCAGACACATGGAGGTGAATCCCACTTCTGTTAACACGATAGAGAGGGATGCAGGAAAATGTGGCAGCATGACTTTAAATTTAATTTTAGTCCCAAAGATGACTTTATTGCATTACTAATGCCCAGGTATATATTACTCACAAACAGTTACATCACATATTTGACTAAGAAGACTGTAATTTATAAAATAATATTGATACTGTGACTTTAAGGTTTCTTCAATTCCTGTTTTTGCTGCCAGTACTCAAATACTCCTGAAATGTCTCTGTTGGAATGATTTGCTATGCTTTGCCAGAGCAGAGAATAATTTTAAAAAGGCTTTTTGGCACAGATTCAAGATAAAAGCGTTTCTTTTATGCAGTATCACAATTCCCCAAATGATTAACAAACTACATTTAGCATATGCTTCTAATGCTTTGAATATCTTTCCAAAGATGTGGTCATAATATTATTTTTTATACTCTTAGGAAATTATAAAGGAATTAAATCTAGTGAAAACTGCTGTATTGGATTCCTTAGCTTACAGAAAGATCGAACATGCACCCTGGCAATTTTGGATGTCTTGCAAATTGTAATTATGATAATACATACGAGAATAAGGCAAGAAATTCTAGGAGGAATACTACTAATAGTATTGTGTTAAACTTGCAGCTTTATTTTCAGTCATATTATATATTGTAATAAAGGGAATCATACATAATATACCAGGATTTTTACTATTAAAAAAACAGCGTGACGTCAGATCCAGCTAAGTATAAGCTTAAAACTGCATATATGTAGATCCCAAAGCTGTCTTTTCCCCCCGTAAGCTCCCCTTGGAAGGTATTAAATTGAATCAAGCATGTGCAAACTTTAAATTTAGCTCATCAGCTATCACAACAGCTGAACTGCTCCATAGAGGGGCAGGTGCCGTTGATGGTATACACATTTCTGCGCTCAGAGCTATGCTCGTGGAAAGTGTATACTGTACATTCCAGCTTCATGATGACACAGCTGTAGTCCAGGATAAGCATTTCTGCAGTGCGGATGTCCCTCATCTGCCAGGGCTGCTGATGCAGTCTGCCAGCTCTGCTCAGACCTGGCATTGTCACCAGCAGGAATGCAAGATGGGACGCTGCATTCCTTTACAGGGGACTGGTGTTTCTAAGCACAAGCCTCATCATTCCTGACAAACAGCTGGTCATAAAACCCATAAATGAGTTCACAAAGATATCCAGAAATGTCCTTCATGCTCCTGGCATGAATTACGACAACTTTTCACAGGCTCTCCGCTGCTTAGTCTTGGCCTGTCTGAAACAGGAGTCAAGAACATAAGTCATTTTATACAGGAAGAAGTGTAAGTAGGAACAGGATAATTTTAGAGGGGAGTCAGTGAGAGGGCAAGAAGAAAAAGCACACCAGATCTTACCTAGAAGAGCACAAGTGATGTCTGTCAGCCAGGCACCTCTGCAGGAACTGCACTTCAGACTGGCAGATGTCATCAGTGTATCTTCACCATTGTGACTACTGCTCCACAGACATCTGGAAGAAACTAGTCCTAGGTCTTCTAGCACTTCAAGCGCTGAGTCATCTAGATTAAGGTACACCCTCTCACAGTGAGTCATTTTACATACCCTTTCCTGGTCCTCAGCTTTTCAATTTGTGTTTTGACTTAGAGCTGATCATCTATCTTTGAGCAAGGTTCGTTTTGCCTCACTGTACTCCAATGGAAGAGGACACCATTGTACAAGAATCTCCATCAGGAATTTAGATCATCATATTTCAACTAGGACTGGTTCCCCTGCCAGAGCACACCTCTTGAGTCTGCCACCCCATGGAGATGGCTCTCAGCTCTTCACTACATTAGATATTTCACCTTCCAGTTACCAGAGGGAAGGGAAAAATCCCACTTTAAAAAGTGTTGTGTGACATCTGGTCATGACTTCCTACTCATATAGGCTAAGCAAGGAGTTCTCACTACTTAATACTTCAAAGGAATATTAAAGGAACATATTCCGTGGACAAAAAACTGCAGCAGAAAGTTCTTAAAAAGCCACGGGAAACATAGGACATGGAGAAGAGGTCTTTCAGGCTAATTATTGCTCAGTCCCTCAGCTGAGTGAGGGAATGCTCACAGAGGGAATGCTGCACATGAAAAGGCCATCCTCACCACAGAGACAGAGCTTGGCAGGAGTAGGAGTGGCCTTGCCTGCTGAAGCAGTATACCAGGGGAAAGAAACTCTGGAACCTATTTAAAACTGAACCAGTTGCCATGAAGGACATGATGGTTTCCATCCTGACTCCAGGATATTAAACTAGTCTTGCAGATGTATTAAAAGGGGACTGACAGCACCTGAATATTGAAAATTACAAGGTTGGTCATGGATTGTAGGGAGGAGAAAGGTGAATTACATGACGTTGTGACTCCTTGTGTGGCTCCAGCATGGACCAAAGTTCTCAAGCATAGCTGGTCTGAGCAGGAGGTGCACAGTTGCACTGCCTTAGGAGCTGGAAAAGTCTCCAAGGGGGGAATAATTAAGGGAGGAAACATCAAGTAGGAGAGGTGAAGCACATTTTTTCTTCATTTTTTTGCTTGTTATGTCTTTGGAGAAGGTAGAGAGTGACTCAGAAGGTACTGACTGATCTCCTTAGACTGCTTAAACTGACTGAGGTGCCCTCTAACAGTTTTATTCTTCTTCTCTTTGGGTGACGTTTACAAGTCTTAGGCTGCTTTTTTTTTTTCCTTTACACCTTCTGGCAATACTCTGCTCATCTGACAAAAGGGAAAAGAGTTCAGGGTAGTGTACCTGGGTTTAGTTCATGTTTGACATCAGACACTGAAAGGGAAGAGAATAACCCTGAACTTAGATACTGACTGTCAAGAATACAAATGTATTTAAAATGTTCTAGTTTGCACAAACACCTGAGCCTGCTGATGGAAATATAAACATCAAAACATATTTTTATTGTAGAATTGGCATTCAATCTCTAAATTACTGCTGTAAAAACATGTCCCTTAATCTAACCTTTGGGGAAATGTGGCCAAACAGTGGCCAAAACTCCCTGTAGGTGAAATTAATTAGGCACATAGAAATGTCTGTAGCACATTATGTAAGGAAAAAAAATCTACTTTTCAAATAAGACAAGTTTATTCATTTTTGTTAATAAAAAGAAATAAATTTCCTACAAACTCATTGACACATCCAGACAGTGACAGTGCTATTGAGTGCAAAATGTCATGGAGATGGGAGTAAGTAAAGGCATTATACAATTTTACAGCTGAGACAGCTCTATGTGACTGCAGTCCAACAGTATTACATAGCTGAACTTAACAAGGAAACAAAGAGAAGGTATTTCAGACAGGATTTTCTTTCTCTGTGTGTTTTTAAGTCCCAGTGACAGTTTGGTTCTCAATACTCGGAAAAGTTCCTTTAATACCCATGAAGAAATTTGTCGGGAAAAACTACAAACTTTTCAAAATCTGAACTCTATTGTACATGGGCCACACCTTAGTTGTCTCTGCACACTGCTAACGCACATAAACAGCCCAACTGTGCCCTAAATTAAAGACTGAAACTGACACTTGCAAGTTTGAGGACGGTTTAAGTCTGGTTATTAACTTCTATTTGAAAAATAGAAAATTAATTAATTTTTCACCAATTCTACCCTTTCTTCACTTTTAAATTGCATTCAACTCAAGCTGTTTCCTCGATAAATGCTGGAACCAAAGTCAAGCAAAGTCTTCCCATTGCTGTTAATGGGCACTGCATCAGATTCTGATAGTTGAGTAGTCACCATAAGGAGTGAGGACAGTCCAGGCAAGAGGAAGTCCTTCCTACTCTGGTATCCCTTGGGCATATCATGAGCTTCACATGCTACAGCACAACTTCTCTGGAAGGCTGCTGAGCCTCTGTGGGTGCACTGGGCAGCCCAAGCTTGGTGGAGGCTAGTGAGACCAGGCTGAGGACAAGAGCAGCAAGGAATGAGATTTGCTGCATCTCTACCTCCCTGATAGAGCTACATGGCAGCAGACTGGAAGACATACATTGGGGATAGACTACCTATGCAACAGAACAGAGCTACGCTTTTATTTACTTTTTATTTCCTTTTTATTATTAATGACAAGGAATGTTTCCCTAATGCGTATTGCATCCTATTTCTTTTCCACATGCAATTCCTGAATAACTTTTACCAAGTGTTCCTCTTATTGCTGCCATATGATTTCATAAAAATATTAATGCATTTTAAATTACCAAAATATAAGTAATGTGCAGCATGATTTCTTTAAATATAGGCACAAGTACATCTGCACATAACTACATAAACATAGTTCCAACCATTCCTTAAATACACCTGAAGAACTTTGAAGCCTTCATTATTAATCTGTTCTGGGCTTTGGGCTGGCATTATGGTACAAATTATTGTACCATTACAGCTTATTCTCAACAACGTCCATAACCACATTCAAAGAAGTTGTACATGCATTGTATACGTCATTTGGCTTAAATTATAGGGAAGTTAAAAACGGAATAGAAAACATCCTAGACAATTGCTGATTTTTCATGCTCGCATTGACTGAATAACTTGCACACAGGGCTTAATGACTTACTATTATTCTTCAGGAACAAGAGATGTTTAAGTGAGATCAATGTTATAAGTATATTTTTGCAAGTTTATTTTAGCTTTTAGTCTGAGACTGCAGAAAAATAAGGCTGTTATCAGTATGCTTTGGATGATACTGTTTCAGAGGATCAGTTTTGCCAAAGAAGTAGTAGTAGTTGGCACATTAAAACAACACCCAATCACTAAGCAGCTGGCTTTTTTGAAAATTTAGTTATTGATCCCTCTGTCTTAACAAACTGGAACACCTGTTGCAATAGCAGAATTGCAACATAAGTACTGCTGTGGTATGTACTACGAAAGTTGCTTTGCTCCACATTTAATTTTTGTTAAATAAACTGATGCTTATGAGAGTTGTTGTCAAGTTGGAAATACTGGAAAATTATTTTTACCCACTCCTATCTACAGCGAAACACTTGGGCATAAGCCTAACTATAAGCATGTGAATAGTCCAATGATTCCAATAAATGGGGTTGCTGAGTGAGTCTGAAGAGCTTCGTGTACCTACTCTGCATCTCGCGATAGGAGTAACACTGTGGTATCCTATACTGCCAACAGTATGTCTTAAATCAGAAATGAAGGATCTGCATGCAAGAGTGAAGGGTCTGCATGCAAGAGAAAAGGGGTATCTTACTTCTTTGTCGGGTAGGCATGGCAGCTGCTAAGTGATCTTATTTGACCGTGCACTGGAGAGAAATTTCAAACACACATCTCTATACTGCTTTGGCTTTCCTCCAAACAACAGGTCCAGAGGACAAGAGTCGGACAGAACAAGAATGAATGGGTCCTTCAAGATATCCCTGCAGGCTGACTGGAATCAGAATTACTCTACCTAGGAACAAATCATGCAATACCTGCAGTATAGTCCAGAAACAGCTCACTGACATTTCAGGAGGGTTTTGGTGTTCAAAAGACACCTGCTGAAATTTTACTCCCACTATTGCAGTGAAGTGCAAAGGTCCCACTTTGCATAAATATCCCTGCTGAGAAGATCTTGCACAAAGACAAGGTAGGTACATCTGGGAGCATCTGGAAGTGTAGCAAGAAAGGGACAAACAAGTATAGGAGCAAAATAATAATACCACAGTATCAGACAAAAACAATGGGGAAAAGTACTCATAAGGTCATATGTTCTTCCCTTCCCTATGTCCAAGGCTATCCCAAATAAATGTACACTGTTCCACACTGCTGTTTGTTCAAGTTGTTCTGTAAAACCTCTAGGGATGAAGGCACCACAGTCTCAGAGACAAGTCATTGCAGTACTGCACTGTCCTGATCAGGGAAAACACACTGTTCCTTTGCGTTTACAGCAGACTTTTACGCATTTCAAGACCATTTACACGTACTAGATTAGCCAAGAACCCTGACTCTGAATGAGCTAATGGTTGGTTTATGTTTCAGGTAGTTATTGATCGCTGGCTCATGTCCTGTTTATTTTCAAACACTCTCTTATCTTCTTTTAGCTTGACGTACTCCCTCAGTGTAGCTAACGGCTGAGGACTTGCACATTCTGCTCACCTAATTGCTCACACCTTCTGTCCTCCCAGCTAAGTGCATGCAGGCAGGAGCAGCTGCGTATGTGGAGACTGCAAGATGTTGGCAGAGAGGATCCAAAGGCATTCTCGTTACCCATGGAGGGCCCAAAGGAAATACAGCTCAGTTTCAGACACTCATCCATGTATGTTGATGACTTTTCTTTTTTCCTAAGCAATCCCACTGTAATAAGCATATTGGAATTACAGGCATTCTCTCTCTCAAGCACCTGCATAAAATGTTGACCATCACCTGGGCTGATAGCACATGAAGTTGCTGGAATATGGTAAGAGCACCACCATTCCCAGACACCTTTAAGCAGATTGCTGGAGCAGCAAGACTTTGAGACAAGAATAGGGAAAGGTGGACCAGTTGGGAGTCCAGCCTTAGGACTCAGCCTTTCATGTGCAGATGCAGTGTATCCTGTGAAAGAGTAAAAAGGGAAAATGTATTAACTTAAAACATGTTAGGAAAAAAGTGGATTTGTAATTGAATATAGCCTACCCCAGAATTACTTTTAAGCTTAGGCACACAAGCACATTCAAGGCCTGGTGCATTAGTGGTATGACAAAGTAAATGGATTATGCAAATTCTTCTTTTTTACCAAGGGAAATGAAAACTATAAAAACAAACAAGTAAACCAAACCCCAAACAAACAAAAAAAACCCCACCTTTCACTTTTCAGATAGTTTTGAACAGCATTCTCAGGTAAAGTATTATTAATGGGAAATTTTCTAGCAGTCTTATCAAGACTCATCTCTTGAGTTTTTGATGTGAAGTTATGCAGCTACATGTGAAACCTCAGTTTCTCCTTTTGCAGGACCCCACCAGGAAATTTCCTCCTCTTCCTCACAAGCAGCACCACCAGAGGGAGCATTCAGAACATAGAGACAAGCCCTCCCTGCTTCAGCCATGCCTTCCACCTATAAGAAAGAATCACACCTTGAAGCCTCAGAACACAGCTTGATCATTGCAAATCTTTCAAATTCATCAGCCAAACTAATCTTCACCACGTGACTAATTTGGGAAAAAAAATCCTATGAGATCTCATAAGATGCATCCCTGACATGAAGGGAGCGCTTGCTTTCATATAACAAATCTCTCCTCCAAAGCATGGTCAAGTCTACACTGATAAAATTTTGATTCTAATTTCTGTGTAGAAACATAAACATTCCTCTTCCTATTCTTGGAAGCAGCCACAATATTTTCTGTTGGAAATTACCAAAAAAAAAAAGCCACGCTCTGCAAGACATCTGCTTTTGCAAAGTTGCTCCTTTCAGACAGGAATTGTGCAGACCCTAACATTTCAATCCTAGGCTTGATTGGGGGGAAACCATGGGGAACAAAGTTTCATGAAAGAAGCATGGACAGTCTCTCATATAGCTGAATACTAGATTGTAATGACACTCATTATCTCAAACAAAAGCCAGAAGAAAAGCATGTTATTCTGCAGAACCCTGTTTTCAGCACTCAGAGACTTTTCATATGTATCTGTTACATGTGCATAAGATCTTCAGATAATTTTAAAATTAATTTGGACCATCATTTACTCTGAATCGCACTGCAAATATGTCGGCATGATTGATCAACCAGATGTCTGATTTGACATAGAAAACAGCATACACAAACTAGGTAACTAGTCAGTGTGTCCTTCAAGACTATAGTGTATAGAAACCAACATCTATTTCCTTGCTCAAAGTTCCCATATTCACCACCCGAGCAGCTGAAAGCTGACCAGAGCTGGCACATTTCTCTGCTCACATTCACCACCCCACTCACTGTATGAAGTTTGACCAAGACAAGTGCTGGATTTTGCACCTAGGACAGAGCAACCCTGAATGTACAGACAGACTGGGGAAGGAAACACTGGAGAGTCATGCCAAGAAAAGGAACCTGGTAGTCCTGGTCAGTGGCAATTTCAACATGAGTCAGCAGTGGCCTGGCAGCCAGGAAGACCAGTCGTGTTCTGGGGTGTGTCAGGCACAGCATCGCCAGCCAGGCAAGGGAGGGGATTGTCCCGCTATGCTCTGCTCTGCTCTGGGGCAGCCTCATTTTGAATCCTGTGTGCAGTTTTGATTGCCACAATATAATTAATTAATTAGCCACAAATTAATCTTTTAGAGAACATCCAAAAGAGAACCGTGAGGATGGTGAAGAATCTGGAGGGGAAGCCATACAAGGAGTGTCTGGGGTCACTTGGTCTCTTCATCTTGGAGAAGAGGAGATTGAAGGAAGACCTAGCACTCTACAACTTCCTCATGAGGGGAAGGGTAGGGGCAGACACTGATCTCTTCTCTGTGGTGCCCAGTGATAGGACCCGAGGGAATGGCATGAAGCTGAGTCAGGGGAGATCTTGATATTAAGAAAAGGTTCTTCACCCAAAGGATGTTTAGATGCTGGAACAGGATCGCAGGGAAGTGGTCATAGAACCAAGCCTGTCTAGTTCAAGGAGAGTTTGGACAATGATCTGAGGCACATGGTGTGACTCTTGCGGTACCCTTTCCAGGACCAGGAGTTGGACTTCAGTGGTCCCTGTGGGTCCTTTCCAATTCAGGATATGGTACTTGATCATCAATCAAATTATTTTCAAGAATTATATGATCAGCTGCTGCTTTTGCCACCTTTCTGGTTTCTACTAACTCTTGTGCATTCAACAAGCCTGCTGCTTTCAGTCCATCATGCTCTGACCTTTCCACAGTGACCAAAAATCTATTGAGCAAAAATGGTGGCTTCCAGAATTTTCTTTTATTATTACATAAAAGGGGATCATTTGTTGCTTTCCTTTAGAATCCTTCATGGAATAGTTTATTTTTAAAAGATCTGTAATTGTCAAATGAATGGGAAACAGTACTTTCTTACAGGAGGATAATATTACTTAGGGTACTAAATGCAAGCTATAAAGGTCTGTATTATAATTATAGAAAAATTATCAGGGATAAGAAAACCTAAATTATTGAATATGGAAATGAAATATCTGAAAACCACATGGCAGGGACTAAAATTGCATATGTGGTTATTTTGTTCCTCTATGCAAATATACAAGCATGCCTTCTAAAAGCAATTGCCCCATACCTATGAGCAGCAGAGACCACAGGAAGAGAGAAATTCCTATTTCTGTGCACAAAATTAGTCTGAAAAATGAGTAAAGGCACTAGTTCTTCTAAACCAAATATATAAGCCTTAAATTTTCACAACTGCCTTGCTTAATGTATAAAATTGGCTTTCAATGTAGCTGTTAGCTGAAGCCATTGATGAAGTCAAGAAGTTAAATGTTCACTTCCTCAAGTATTTATATGTTTACCTCACAGTACAGCTCTCTCATCAAGGTTTTTTTAAAACAATGTATTCTTTATTTCTCTCTTTTTTTGTGGATTATTTCAAATGCTGTGTATTATGAAGTGCACCAAGGAAGACTTCCCCCTCCCTTGTATGCTGGAGCTGGTAGGAGCCAAGATTTTGACTGGAGCTGGGATTGCTGTCTTTTTTTGCAATGGTGTCTTCTGGCCATTACTGGGAGAAAAGAGAGCTGTGAGCTGAGTTATATGCAGGGAAGTTTGCACCAAGGCTAGTTATCCACACACATGCAGAACAATGCATCCTCTTCTTTCTATATTGTTTTTTACAAGCAAGTTCTGGGATGTATATTACTTTCCCTGGATCAAGTTTCAATTCCAATGCTGCAGTTAATGGTTCTTTAAATATTGACTGAAGAATTAGTGCAGGAGAGAATATTTCACTCTGTGGAGCAGCGTGTTATTATATGAACACTACCACCTCAGTTCAACTGTGCATGGAGTAAGTTTCTATAATGCAATTCGACAAGATATGCATTCAAAGACAAACTCTAGATCACTTCAGCAGAATGAACTAAAAATAAATCCAGTGAATAAATTAGAAACCTCCTTAAGAAACTATCCTCCTGAAGTGTGCAGATAAGCCTAAAACATATAGGTGAAGAATACTTGAATCTTGACACAAAGGTGTATGTTTAACATTCATAACACATAATTGCAATGACATTCTTCTTCCCTGGAAAGACTGTATGCCAGGCATGCATACGAAGATGTTAGAAAGAAAGGGTGGGGACAGAAAATATAAAATTCATATATATCTATGTTGTTAAGTTGTTACAGAAAAAACAATTCCCTAATTAGTTCTAAGTTTCAGGATCATTCTGATGTGCCAGATCAGTGCCAGATCCCAGGGAAAACTGGTCTAAGGAAAGTGGAAATTGGATGCCTGATGCAGGCTAGAAATCAGATTTAATGTTACTTCTTTCCAATGGCCTTTAGTTTGACTGAAGAGTACATTTTTAATAGATGTGCAGGAACACAGTAATTTATCTTTGCAGGACATCTGGGTCAACAGAGCAATGCTGTCATTTCAAATGTTCTTTCAAAATTATTATTGTACTAATAAGTTGCATCAGTACAGGGGGATATTGTACTAGTACTGGCAATTATTTGGAGATTTGGTGGAGAAAGAGAAAGCAGCCTAGTTCTTCTCTACCCTAAATTGATTTAAAACATCAATAACACATCAAAATATAGGGCTTTCTAGTGGTGTATAAGTGGTATAAACAGTATGTAAGAATGTGCAGCCACTAGTAGCAGCCCAAAAGAAATACATTTTGTTTAGAACTGTCATTTAAGGGCAGGAAAAATAGAGTGGAACAGAACATTGTAAGCAAAATTGTTAAGATAATCACCCTGTGATAACAGAAAATTTCTCCAGCAAAGAACAAACACTAACCAGCCAAGTTCGAAAGCGCTATAATGTCTTGGCAATTTAAGAACTTTCACTTCTGGAGGCAGGTGTGATGGAGAAGAGAGATGCCTCCCTCCTGCAGGACTATCCTCCCGTTAGCCCGGACAGCTCCTGCCCAAGGGAGCCTGCCCTCGCCAGTGCCCAGGGCGCTGGTGGGAAACCTTCTGCCCCAGGATTCCCAGGCTGGCTTTAATGGAAGGAGAGCCTGCAGGAGGTGCCAAGGGGGACCGAAGTTTCTGTGCAGACGCTGTCTGGCTTCTCCAAAAGTGGCAGGCAGCCACCCACCCCTCACCAGCCTTTGGCAAATTCACGATGGGGTTAGGTGAGGAAGGCAGGAAGGAGGAGCAGGGCCTGTGAGAGTGAAATAAGGAAAGGTGAATGTTGGCGTTGGGTGCCTTGTAGTGGGGAAGCACCCCACAGGCCAGTAGATTTTCTCTAAGAAATTCAGAAAGAAATGCAAGAAATGTATTATCATAAGGCTGAGTCAGGAGAGGTACTGATAGCCAGGGGGAGAAAACAACCCTGGAGGGAAATCTACAAGAAGGTGAATTGCAAAATCTTCGTGCTCTGGAACAACCCAGCTGATAGCAAGGAAAGCAGCACTAAGAGGACAGGGAATGGGGAGAGAAAATTGTCAGTGGGACACAGCAGAGATGTGGAAGACCTACCTCCATCAGGCAGAGCAATCCTTGGTGCACTGGGGAGCAGGGAGAGCCTGTGTCACCTAAGAGAGACTTTGCAGAAAGCAAAAGGAAGGCAGAATTGAGTTCCTGATGCATAAGGGAGATTTGGTGATGAGTCTAGCTTTGAACAAACCAATCCCTGAAAGAGTTCTCACAAAGGCAATGGTTCAATATTTTAAAAATTTCCAGGATGCATTTCCTGGCACTGGAGTTGGAGGCAGTGGAAGTTAGTGATCCCCACAATTCAGAGATGCCTGCACTGTTCATGGGAATATGGATGCTGTCAGTTGCAAGGCAGACTGTGGGTACCCTAACTCACCAAGGATCGCCATGACAAAGGTGGAATTGTAGGGAATATCACATATGTACTTATGCTTACGAACAAAACAATGGCGAGGTCACGCTTACCTCCTCCAGGCCTGCCAGTCTGTGAAGAAGCACAGGATGTGCTATATGTGATTTCCAAGCATGTGAATATTTTGTGAAGCAGTGTATGATGACATTATTTCCAAATGGTAATTAGGATGGTATACACTTGCTTTCAGTCAGTTTTTCTGGTTTTCAGTTACTTTAATTTGATATATTTTTTCTGCTTTTTGAAATATTGCTAACATACATCATCATTCAAACATAAACAGTTTATCTGCCTTCAGCATCTGCATTTCTGTGGTTGTGTATACTTCAGAGTAACACAGAGTTATCAGCACACACTTGGGTGTACACCCAGTGACCACAAAACCGCCCTGTTCTGTTCCCTGTGAAGAAGGGCTGAGTGCCTATACAGCCAGCACAGGCTCCCCTGTCTCCCAGTGGAGCACCAGGATGTGGAAGGCAGAAATATTTGCCAGTGCCTGAGCAAGAGAATTTGGGTGGGCACTGGACACCTGCCTATGACTCTGAAGAGATCATGCCACAAGAATAGCTACTAGACTTCGAACTGTGGCCCACCTTGGGCTTAGACTAAACCACAGGAATTCATTTACTGTGCAGTAAAGGGGAAAGCTGCCATAAAGGTATACTTTGTCTTAGTGCTTTCTTAACAGGGTTACACTAGCACGGATAAAAGTATCAATTCGTTCATCTGAACAAACAAATCAGCAAACAATCAAAAGAGGGAATCCAGCCTAATTCGTCTTCATGGAGACATGTTCCCTCCACTTCAGCCCTCTACATGCCCCACTAAGCACAGACAAAAATTTTCAAAAAAATGATGGTAAAAGACTTTCAAGTCCTGTATCTGTTTTCATTTAGCAAATATCTGCCAAGCCTTTCGAGATACTTTGAAGAGGCATTTTTGTCTTCCTTTTTAGCAGACAACATGCAGAACATACTAGTGCAAATGTAGTGATCAGTAATTTGATATATCAGAAAACAGTCAATGTAGTTGAAATATAATAATAGAACAGATGCAATTGTCTTTACAAAACCTAAGTATGTATACTATGTTTTGTCTTCATCTGAAGACATGGAACTGGCACTCACAGACAAGGTGAACCACATTTGATACACACAAAGCAGCATTCTAAGCTTTCTGTTCTGACTGCTAGCCAAAAACACTGCATTTCTGATGGTATACCATGGGCTCCGTAGTTCAAGTTGTTAAAAAGTACTTCCAGAGAGTATCACTATCTCTACCAAAACATTCTGATAGCAGAGTTGATAGCTGCAGACAACGATGCTGTGTTGTGCCTATGAAGGAAATTCAGAGATATCCTCTGAGAAACCAAGCAACCGAAATTGCAGCAAACTATACTTCTTTTGTACGTTCTGGACTCATTTTTTCACAAAAGGAGAAATAATGTTGCCTTATGCAGACATAGACAGACTCTGAGCTCTCTTCCAAAGACAATTTTCCTCTACTGAACATGTAAACCCTAACTTAGAATTACAGTAGACAGAATAATTTATTATAGCTAGCATTTTTTCCTGCAAAGTTGTAGTCACTCAGTTTCTGATTTTACATGTCAATTCTTTTTCCAGAACTCTTTTGGAGCAGAGCCATGACTCTTCTTAAGCAATTCTTGGCAAGCAGCACTTTACACATATGCTGAGGCTTCACTGTTGTACAATCTATATTTTTATTACAAAAGTTCTTAATTTTCAGTGCACAAAAGCAATGATGCTGTTTTCATATCCCAGTGAACATTAAAGATATTATTTCAGAAGTTGTGCACAGATATGTTGCTAAAATAAGTCTGGATTCAGAGTCATGGCAAAAATACACATTTGCATGTTCAAAATGTGTTACTTATGAATATTCTCAAGTTTGCTTAGAATGCATTCTTCCTGTTACACTGCTGCCAGCAAACATTTTTGTTAGAACACTTGCAATGGGAGTACATAAAAGGAAGGCAAACACAGCCAAAATAAGTCTATTTTTATGTGATCAAATGTTCATGGAAATTCTTTGCCATGTTAATGAAAACCCTTTTATTCTGTTCTGAGAGGATTTTCTAGATCCACATATATAGTTCCTGCCAAGACTTGTTGTGTTAACCTGTAATGAGGCAGTGTGGAAGAAGCAGAAGTCATGTTTATTTGCTCTTTTGCTGTGACTCAGACAGGTCTCCAAGGAAAGGTAGCATTCCTCTCCAGAGCAGTTTAGTACAAGTAATAAATGTTTACAACGACAAATTATGACACCTCTTACAGGTATTTTAATAAATAATTAGATTTTTTTATTTTTAAAATTGTTGCAAAATCTGTTCTAGACATCAAAAGCACTCAGGATAGATCTGTGTAGGAAATCATTAAAGCTAGAGATTAAGAAAATTAACAAATTTACTAGAAATTTGCAAAAGTAGCTGGTTTTAGAGGGCATGACAGTGGGGAAGGTTTGAAGGAGGACAATGCTGAAATTCCTTAAGGATCTTGGCATCAATCTTGTTTGAAACTTTCAATAATGATCATTTAGCACTGTAGGAAGGAAACCTGAGGATGACATTGATGCAACAAAGTATGCTGTTATGATGACAGGGCTAGAAGACATTGGCAAGGCAGGTGAAAACTGGGGTATCATACAGAAAGAACTCTGAGGAAAAAAGTTATAAAAGCAGAATAAAATTCTATAGCTGAAAATGGGATGTCATGCAGAGAGGATTCATTACAGTATTCTGATACCTTTTGCTGGAAGTTATTCAGAAAAAGAAGCATATAGGTACATCTGAGCCTGTGGGAGGTTTGCTGTGCATCACAGGCATAACACAGTCACAGACAGATTGAAGGTAGCACCAGGATGTCCTAAATGTAGTATTTCCATGAGAAATAGGGAAGGTCATGGCAGTTTACAATTCCTTAACTGTGGTACAATACATATCTGAATCAATCATGCTCAGAGGGATTGAAATGTGAAATGGAGTAATGAGGGAAATTTGGACTTGGTATCATCTGACCTGAGAAGAGATTGATTTTGCATGCTAGTGAAACAGATGTTGAAGGCAGTTCTCTACCTTGGACTCTGCAAATGCATCAGAAGGAATACACTTGAAATGGGAACCATGTTGTGAACCTTCAGACCCACTGGTTTCTGGAACGACCTAGCAGGTCCATGAGCGCTGGGAACTCTGTGATAGAGGATTTCTACCTTCCTATTTACATAGCGACAAACACTGTTCTGTCAAAATGTAAGCAGAGATGGTTTTCCACATGTTCAGTGGTAGGGTGGCACAGACACACCAGTTGTGCACTGGATCCCTTGGGGATTTCCTGGTGGGTAATGAGCAGAAGTTGGTTTAGTCAGTGGTCACTGCTTGCACGGATATTCTGCTTCCACTGGTGAACAGGAGGATGCTGGATGGATGGATCCAGCCCATGGGCCATGTTGGGTTACAGGGCTGTCAGAATACCATTAATACATAACCACTTCACATCCTTTACTGTGGCATTCATATGTGATGAATCATTTGTATAAACAGAGCAGAAACCTAAGAAGAAAGTATGGAGAGATTAATAGTTCTTATCTAAGATATAGAAAAGAAAAAATACAGTCAATCAGTTAACAGCAGTTCAAGTCAGTCAGTAGCAACAACATTAAATAACATCCTCTAATCTCTCCTACATGACACCACAGCACATGAGCATATCTTACCCATTACAGCTATCCTGGCATCAACAGCACAGGCCCCTCTGCCATCTCCCAGCCTCATCCCCCATGTTGCATCTCTGAACAGCACTAACAATGCTTCTGCAGCAGTCTGACGGCTCCAGAGCCTTCCCTTTCCTCACAAAGCAGAAAAGTAAGGCAGCAACACCAGAAGAGCAGATTTCCAGTGGGGCACGGCTATGCTTGCTGATCGTGAAGCCAGGTAGGAGGGTGCTGCAGCAGCAGAGCTTAGGACAGGGCCTGAGGAGGACAGGAGACTGCAGTGCGCAGGAAGCTCTGCATGCAGGTACTCTTCACTGCCATGTGGCTCACTCTTGACATACTGCTTTTATTTTACCAGGAGACACACATCTTACCAGAGCTGCTTCATTCTTCAGGAGGCCATACTTCAGGCGTATTCAAGAGAAAAAACAATCTGGAAAAAACAAATTGCCTTCCCCTTTGCCACATACTTAAAGTTGTTTGAAACATGAGGATGGGATTCTGAAAATCCACAATCAGGACATAGTGAAAATGTTGGACATCTTTTGGAAGGAGAGGCATGTGACATGTCATTAGTCCCTGGGATGTCACTATGCCAGCGGAGTTGTCAGTTGCATTTTATGGGACAAACTAACAAGCATAGCTCCAAAAGGTGGCATTCTGCCCTAGTTTTATCTCTATAAGGTTTTTTTTTAAGATGACAGTTAATGCATTCCAGGTCACAAAAATATCATGTTGCAGAAGTAATGCAAGAATGCCAAGTAGTTGGCAGCAGGTTTGTTCCTCGGAGGTAGGAGAGTGAGAAATGGGTATAATGATTTACTTTAAGTGGTTACAAGAGGCAGGGAATTGCTAACAGACTTTGTGTGCTGTCAGGGCTGATATGTAAGCATTTATACTTCCAATTAGTAATTACACCCAGTCCTTGCCCTCTGGCCATGCAGAAACAGAGCCACAGCCAGCTCAGAATTCATCACATACATGAAAATGTATTTCAAAAACATTTTGAAGAGCAGTGATTAGCAGAATTCCTACTCTAAGCTGCTGTGCCTGCTACCTTACTTCTAACCACCCGTAAAGATGTTGCTGCCTGTATTTTCATATCTACCATCTTAGCCTCCCAAAGCACTCGAGTGCTATATGATTTATGCAAAGCAGTACACATAGTTTTTGCTTAACAGCTGAACTGAAGTTTTTTCCAATTTTCAATCTTCTCTCTGAGAAGAGTGAGTAAAGTCCTGAAAGGGAAATTTTCATTTTTCCCTCAACACTTCACTTAAAAAAGCTCTCCACACTTGTAAATATGAGCAAGGTGATATTAGAGCATTTGGCTTTCAAGACACATTTCACACAAATGTAAGTATTACCAGCAGTGTTTTATATACAGCTACAATTTACAAATCAGGCTAGGCATCAGCCACACAACAACAAGAAGAACATAATTTTAGGGAGAGTTTTTGGACCCTTGGCCTAAAAAAGAGCTAATAAATCTGGAAGAGCTTTACAGAAAGCAGGACTCTACTGAAGCCTTCTCCAAGCTGTTAAAGGCATCTATGTTAGGGAATTTTGTCATAGATTTTTCTAAAATTGCCTCCTAAAATCTCCTTGGAAAACTTAATTTTTCCCCTTCTTTTTCCATTCCTCAGTCACTCATATATATTTTATCCAAACATATCTTTCTTAAAGATATTCCATTTTATTAACACAAAGAGCTTTTGCAAGCTTGTATCAATATTGAGGATCAGTGAAATGCTTTTCTAACTCCACAATTCTGCAATTTCCACAAAGAAGGAAGAAGGAAGAAAGCATGTGACTGAACTATTTGGTCAAAAACTAGAAGAAGAACTGATGTAAAAATCTCAAAAATCATTCCAAACTGCTCTTCTCAGGCAAGCCTCAACAATTTCTCCACCTCCTACCACTATACCTTTCACAAAAACCCCTCTTCAGGGATCTGGCTTTGCAAGCAGATAAAAGAAGCTGAACTCAGTCATCTTTAGCAGCTTACAACCTGGTCCGTGTCTCTTTTATTTAATCACTCAAGTGCCACCTCTAACTTCTCAGAACTACAAGAGTTTGTTTACATAAAGCCAATAAACAGTATCTCTGTCAGTGGTGCAAACCCATGAGGCTGTGCCACTCATAAATGTTCATGAGATGGGCAAGCTGACATGTTTGCATGAGAATAAGCATCACATTAATTTAAAATATTCTCAGGGGAACAAAATATATGCCACAGCAATTGAACTGAGCGGCCTCTGCCCTGTTGTCCAGAAGTCTCTGGCACAAAGCCAAATGAAGTATAATTAATATGCCTGGGAACCTGTAAACAAATGAAAGGGGCAGGGTGGGAAATGGGATTTCAATGTCCATTATATGTGGGTTTATCTGAGTTGATAGCTAATAAATATTTTTAGAAGTGCTTATCTGTTGAAAATTAGTTCCCTTCTGGAGCAATGTTTCTCTAGAGACAAGTTGTGCTGTGCATGAAGCAGAAAGATTTTTTTTTTTCCTTAAAAGCAGTGATGGAAAAAAATATACTACCACAGACATATTTTAATCTAAAGCCAGGGAAAATTTTTGACTAACGTTGCATGTGTCTGAAATTGAGATGTCCTTTGTACTGAAGTCATGCCAAGGGTGATTATAGCCTCAATCAGTGCGGGGATCCTGGGGAGATACTAAAGAGCCCAGTACTACACACTTATATTGTAAGGGCTAGTGCACAGCACAGTGTTTTACAAGTCAATGAAACACTCATGAAGACCAATCCACAGCTGAACTGGAGTCTAACCAAGACAAACTATAACTTTTTTTCTTATCCCCATCACCTGATGCAACAGGCAAAGCTAGGAATAAGTAGGTGATAATTTGGAGTAGCTTCCTGTTTAAATGTTGTTCAGTCCAGGAAAAGCTGTCATTCCAACCAGATGAATGAGTATCTTGAGTAACTAGTATGAGATTTTCCTAATTTCCCCTCTGCAATTCCTTTCTCAAGACCTGCTGCTTTCTATACCCTTGGGGGAAGTTCTGCTACAAATTCAGTATCTATTGCTAGCGTAATAGGGAGCCTGACTCCGCAAGGAATTAGGTTGGGGAATTCCATTTGATAAAGCCATAGCATCAAACCCATGAATGTGCCTGCAGAGGAAGGGACAGTACTAAATACATCCAATTCTGCACATAATTTTTTAAAGTCTGATCATGTAGGCAAAGGGATAAAGTTGAGCAAGCATTTCCTATCTGATCTCTCACCTTGCATTTCAAAATAAACCATCCTTTTCAAAAAAAATAGTAAAGACTAGTAGTAGGCCATCCTTTTATACTACTGACTGAAGGTAATCTTATCAATTAAATAATTTGCCTAGCAGAAGACTTGTTTTTTCAATCTGAACTAATATCAAATACTAAAGCAAAATGCATTTAAGTTGAATGACAAGCATTGGTGGTGGCAGAAGGAAGAAATGTGGGAATAAAAGACAGCTGACTATGTTCTCCATTTTTAGGATGCATAATTGTTCCAAATATTCCTTTGAAGTTTGAGATTGGGTGTTGGTTGGCATAAAAGGCCTTCTCACTACCACTGAAACATAAAAGAATTTTATCTTTCTGTGTTACTTATTTCAAGTTTAATTAAACTTCATTCAGCTGTGGTATGGCTTAACTCCCCTGTGTCTCAGCTCTGACAGTAGTCAGACAAAAATTGCATTATGTCAGCATCAAGCAGAAGACAGTGCAGCAGCATTAAAATTTTGGAGCAAAATAATGAGGGAGTCCACATTGGTGTATTTAGCCTGAGAAGTACCAGAACTGGTCCTGCAGCTGCTGAGATTTGTGCCATCATTGGTTTAGTGTCAGGAACATGAGAGAAACAAGCTGGCAAAGGACTGAAAACCACTATGGGACCCTGCCTATGTTGAATGGGCTGAAAAACTGAAAGCACACAAATGCTCCATGACTGTGAGTACAGGACGAGATTCATGGCATGCGTGCTAAAAAACTCCACCAAGCACTGCCCAAACCTCCCAACAGAGTAGACAAAATCAAATTGTCTACTCAAAGGCTGTGAGCAAAGTAAATTTTCTTCATAGCAGCACTATTAGAGAATTATGGGCAAATGTTTTGTTTCTGCATCCTCCCTTTTTAACCTAAACAGTGGTTCTGTTAATGCACTATATAAACACTAAAAGTATTCCTATAAGTTTAGAGGACAAGAAGGAACACAGAAAATTATGTGCAAAAGCAAAGAAAATAGAAGAAAAGTTCTGGAATAATAACATTTTCACAAACTACCAGTGGAAAATAGCCAATTTAGATTTATAGTATCTGTGTGTAAAGAGGTGATGCAGTAGCGAAGGCAGAATAATGAAATAATGAGACTTTGCAGAGTAATGAAAAGCATTTTTCTTTGTTCAAGCAGAAAGCCAAGGTCAGTCCCACATTTGGGGTACTCTGGAAGACATGCCCAGCTATTTAAAGCAGCAGTTTTTCCTGAGAAAATGTCTGAATCAATTGTTTTCTGATCATTCATGCTGGATGCCTTAGTTGAAGAGGAAAGAGCAGAGTCCTTCACACTACAGAATACAATGTCATTTTAAGAGTCCATTATGTATGTGGTGGCACAATATGCTTATAACATCTGTGACCTGAAATTTGAAGGCCTACTGAAGAAGTACAGGTTGTTTCATAGAATCATAGAAAGAATCATGGAGTCACAGAAAAGATTTCAAGATCCAACTGCTAGCCTAGCACAACCAAGGCCACCACCAAACCACATCCCTAAGTACCATATCTACATGTCTTTTAAATACCTGCAGGGATTCAACCACTTCCCTGGACAGCGTGATCCAGTGCTTGATAATCCTTTCTGTGATTAAATTTTTCCTTATGTCCAATATAAAGCTCCCCTGCTGCAACTTGAAGCAATTTCCTCTCTCCCTATCCCTTTCCTGCTTGGCAGAAGAGACTGACCCTCACCTCATTACAACCTTCTTTTAGGTAGTTGTAGAGAGCAATAAGGTCCCCCCTGAGTCTCCTTTCCTCTGGGCTAAGAAACCCAGCTCCCTCAGCCACTCCTCACAGGACTTGTGCTCCAGACTCTTCCCCAGCTCTGTTGCCCTTCTCTGGACACGCTCCAGCCTCGTAGTGAGGGGCCCAGACCTGGACAGAGAGCTCAAGGTGTGGACGAGTACAGGGAAACAATCACTGCCCTGGTCCTGCTGGCCTGGTCCTGCTGGCCCCGCTATTGCTGATACAGGCCAGGATGCCATGGGCCTTCTTGGCCACCTGGGCACACACTGGCTCATGTTCAGCCACTGTTGACCAGCACCCCCAGCAATTTTTCTGTCAGGGAGCTCTTCCTGAAACCTGTAGTTTTGCTGTTGTGTGTGGTGTGGCACAGTATGTTCATGCTTAATGTGAGTCATCTTCATGGAGCCTCAAGTTATCCTTCCTTCATTAACTTTAGCAGATTCCTAATGAACTTGCTGAACTTTGACAAGCCCTTTCTGACGCATACAGCTTTGCCCACACAAGACTTACTTCAGAACCAAGTTTCATCACGGTTTTTCCTTTCATACCCTCAGTAGCCTTGTGTCACACTCAGTTTATTCAGGGGAAAAACTCTCCCAAGTGTACCATTTAGAAGATAATTTTGTGGCTATCAAAATTTTACTTCTGTCCTATAGAATCCAGCACTTTTCAATTAATTTCTGCAGAAACCTTTTCTGCTTTAAATTGTAATATATTCTTCAAAGAGAGGCTATTTCATGTTCTTTCTTTGGACTTTAATATCTTCAGTAGAACAGAGAATAGATACTTCATCAAAAATTTGCTTCTAATAAAATTGAACTACTAATTCAATTATTTGTAAACATACAGGACAATTTTCTTACAATGAGTAATGTAACCATCATGTGTTCTGCAGTACAAAGCTACCTCATTTGACATTTGCTCAAGTGCACTTCAAGGGAATTGTGACAATACTTTTTAATGAGAATTGTGTTCTTTATGTTGTAATATTTTTCTGTAATGTGCATATTCTGTACTAGTAAATGAACTAGCAGAAGGCCAGCTGTGCTTAGGAGATGTTGTGCTGAAATCAACAGACTCTATAGAGAGGACTGTGTGAACACAGCTACCCTGCTTCCAGATCTGAGATAGCTTTGTACAACCACAGGAGTTTTTCATCCTGCCAGTACCTCTGATATCATAAAAGAACACAGATCTGATGTAAAACCAGCTTCAGAGTGTTTGCTTTTTCCTTGTTGTTACCCTAATCCACACAGGGAAAATGTGTCCTGAGAGACTAAATTTTGATTCTGAAAACCTTGCATCTATTGCTCACACCTATGCAGGGTGTGTTTATCTGACTCAAAATTCCCCAGACATTGAATGCATCTGAGGAGAAAATTTACTCTGAGCAGCTCTTTGTCTTTTCTTGTTGAACTACAATGAAGAATTAAACCCCTGAGCAGTCATCTTTTAAGACTTCCAGGTAAGCCTTAAACACGCCTGCCACATACCCATCAAGCTTGACTCCTCAAAAAATGAATGAGATTTTACAGAAAAAAATAAAGATTGCATGATTCTGATCTTAAGATTACTTGCCAAACTCTCTTGCTCCAGATGAACAGCCTAACCATTGGGATAAATAACCATGCTTTCAGTTTCCTAGTCTATTTACCCTTATGTTCCTCCTGCAGAAGGGCATTGTTTCAACAGGAAGGATCTCTACTTAATACAAAATTATCCCATCAACTGATATTTTGAACACTATTCTGGCTGAAGAGAAGATCAGTGTGTTTTTAAAATGCTTTGCTGGAAAAGAGGAAATTAACTCAGGCCTCCTACTTCTAGACCAAGTTTTTTTACTATAAGGCTATTCTCTAAATAGCGATTAATGCTCTCCCACTTTATTTTCTACAAGAAACAAGTGGCTTCTGCTCAGTTGATTAAAGTAATGGATAAAGGTGATTACCCATTGGAGCAAGCTCAGGTTTGTGGATCACATGATCACAAATGTGAACTGTGGAGAATGGTGAGCCCCGCAGGCCATGTTACAAAAACATTCCTTTGGTGAGACAGTCCCTAAGATTGGATCCTCCGAGGTTAGGGTGAGAGAAAGGGCTTCCCCCAGGATGCTTTGCCTCATTACGCTAATGTGCCCCCGTTCTGTTTCTCTGATTGGCCCGTTGGCCTCCCTGCCCCTTTCTCCCTTCCACCTCCTCCTTGCCAGAGCTCCCAGTGGCCCGGCTTTATTGTCCCCCCGGGGTTCCTCTGTTGGTTCCCTGACCCCAGCCCCGCCTGTGCACCGCCCCTGTGCCCTCAGACCATTGGCCCTGATGCGCTCTCCGCCCCTGTATTTAACCTGGAGCATTCAGCCTGCTCCTCATCTTTTCTCTGGAACCTTTCATGGATGGCGGTAATAGACCTTTCTGGCAGAACCCCAAACGGAGACCCTTCTCTCTTCCTTTACCATCGACCTGCCCTTAGAAGATGTACAGCTATCCGGCGTGTGTGTGTGCGTGTGTGTGCCTCGGGGCAGTGGCCTTGCCAAGCGGCTCTCTCACAGTCAGAGGCGCTTTCGGAGGGTTGCGGCGCCCTGCCACCTCACTCCCGCCGCAACACTGAACCAGCTGCAGCAAGCTTCAAGCTACCCATTCTTGATTAGCTTTCATAAATACCTAATGAGCTTGTTGGACTTTGAGAATCCTTTTCTGAAGTATCCACCTTTGTCCATGCATGACCTACTTCAGAACTTAGTTACTTCCTGTTTTCTTACATACCTTCAGCAGATCTGTACCCCACTGACTATTCAGTGAGGAAAAAAGTAAAAGTGTCTTGTTAATTTAAGCGTGCAAGTGTGTCATAGCACATGAGGCTAGAGGTGATCACAGACAGCATCTGGTTTTTAACAGCAGTCAGAAGAAGGTGCCTGTGGGAAAAAATAGGCAAAGCATGCACAGAACTTATCCCACATCATCTCCCAGCCCCTAACACTGTATGGCTGGGACACACTGAAATAGAGATATTCTCAGTGTATATAGTAATCTTCAGTTGATTCCCCTTCCAAGAACCTCTCCAGCACTCATTCAGTAAGGATGCCCTGCAATATAAACCAAAGTGAAGTACATTCACATATTTTATAGACTCTGGAGAGCCCTGCTCTTCAAGTCTGAAGTGATGACATGCTCATGTCAAGGCACAGCAGTCCGGTCTCCTAACTACGCACCAAACAAAATCTGTAAAATTTTTGCTAAACTGCTTATACTTTCATTATGCTTTAAACTGTGGAAATCTGGTAGAGATGTGATAAAACTCAAGTGTGCAAGTGTCGGAGACTGTTTTACAAAGTCCAAAAATGAAAGCACTTCTGTTGCTCTCTTTATCAGAAAGCTGTTTACTTGCACAGCCATTTCTTGGGTGACATATTGCTTCCTTCAGTCTGCAGTGGTCTAGGGGTTTTGCCATAGATAAAACACACAGACCTCCACCAGAAATATTGACACGTTGGACTATATTCCTTTACAAAAGCCATCACCTTTGACCTTTTCTTGCATTTTTCTAAACTTTTTTCTTTCACATTAGTATTCAAGTAAAACTCAGCTGAAGGTTTCCATCCTTTCAGAGTTAGCTATACATACACCATGTCATTAACATGGTTTGTACAAATAAACACAGGTCTTAAAGCAGAATTCACTTCAGTGATATCGCTCTGATGCTTAGTATGGACACAAAATACTACAACTTAAACAAATTATGTAGTCTCTGTAGTTATCACTGTAGATAGACATCTGAAGAGGTATTTGTTTAAGAGAGGTGTTACTATCTTTGACTTTCATCTGAAAAAAACATTCACACTGAACACCAAAGACATTACCTCTTTTCATGAAACATCACTGGAGGTGCCAAAGTAAAGAAGAATGAAATACACTCTTCAGAGTTAGCTGACCTGCTTTGGAAAAATATATGTTAAATCCTCCAAATCAAATCACAGTAACTTTCATGTATTGAGGGTTTGTGTTTTTTTCTATCAAATTAAACTTTAGAATTACACAGTTTTGTAAATAATGCTTTCCTAGCAAACCAGCAGCAGAACACAATAATATCATTCATATCTGTCTGGTACATTTAGCTTAAGCCTCATATGCAATTGCCTTATTAAATTACCTGGTGTTTTCTGGTATTTTGCTTAGTTGTGCCATAGTAGAGAACCAGTGCAGCTGTTCCTTCAGTCTTGAAATTTGTCCTTCTTTTTTTTTTTCCTCTTATTTAAGCTTTGCTGACTGCAAGTCCAGTGAGTAACACAAAACAGTTCAAACATTCAGACCAACATTTTAAGAAGAAAATGCCTGAAAATTAGGCCTACATTTTTATCTGCATGTTGGAACTCATTTTTCAAATATCAAGGAGCAAAGGCACTTGTATTTTATTGTTTCTTAGGGCAACAAAATAAATCCAGGAGACTGATGGCTACAGCACAAATACATTGTGTTTTCTTGCTCAGCAATAAAAAACACAAGCTTTTTTTAATTAAAACATAAAAAGGCTTGAGGAATTACTATAGAAAAATACTAGCTAGTCTTGAAGAACACTGTTTACATTATCTAATAAGAACTTGACTATATTGTCTTGTTTCTTTAGGTTAATGCACATATCAGCTTTAAGCAGATCTGTAACAGAAGCCATGAAGTCATCCAGCAATTTAGCTAGCAGAAGAGGTGGGGTATAGGCAAAGGAATGACCTTCCATCAGGTAAACAAGTTTATAGCTGACCTGTATCAATTACTACAGGAACACTTACTGGTGCGCGTCATAAGGTCTCACATTTCCTGCTACCCTTTACCTCTCAGTTTATAGTATAGTACCATATGTCCATGCATGTTGGGGATCCTTGGTGATGTTAGGACACTCGTGTGCCTGGCTGCACTAAACTTGGGTTGTAAGGATATCATGACCCATTTGCAATCCCCCTGCTAGCACAACAATCAATCAAGTAGAAAGAGAAGACCTCTGACACACCTTTTGAGAAACCTATGCTTCTTTCACCCTCAAGACTCAAGTATTTATTTTGCATTTTTCTCTATACTAGTAGGCACAAACAACTTTTCAGGTTTATGTGAATTCCTGGTTGACCACTCACAGAAGGCTTTTGTGGTTTTCAGCCACATGTCTCCTTCTGTGACTCATTTTGTTCATAAGCTAAACGATCACTCACTGCAAAATTTGTAGGCAGTATTTTCCTACAGCATGTATTCTGGCACACTGAGATGCTCCTAAAACAATCACTGTTGTTGGCAGCCAGACACATGTGAGAACCTCCCCCCTGCCCTAATGCGGTGGCCAAAATGAACAGAGCCCTGCATTAGACCCAAAGGACCTCTTGAAGAGCAGATGTCCCATACAGGACTGTCCTGGCTGCCCGTAAAAGGCACCTCTTGGCCTGGTGTTTGCCCCCTGCAGGGAGAAGCACAACATGTTTGGGTATTATCCAAACGCACAGAAAGTTAGTTAATGCCACTATTATCCCAACAGATGGGCATAACTCCAAGCTGAGCAGAGGCTGCATTTGGACATAGTTGCCAGCAGTAGTATGCCCAACTGGGTGAGTCAAAAGGGTCTGTCAGTTCTGAGCTTTCATGCTTCTAGTTAAAGATATGCCCTGCTGCTAATCTTGCTTTTTCCAAACTAGATTAAAGACATTCAAATGCCCTTCCCATGACATCACAAAAGCATTTCTTATCTCAGGCCTTAAACATCAGGCACAGTAGTGTCTGACCAGTGTGTGGTCACAGCCCCTGGCCCATTTTTTGTTCTTTTCTCCCCACAGAATCTTGGCTGGATATGTCGCTAGGATGAGCCTCACTCTTCTCTAGTGGTAGGAGCTGTGAGCCAGTTAGGCTAATACGTGGATATGTAAGGCAGCATCGACTTCTTGATGGTACCTGACTGGAAGGTGAGCTGCCGTGCATGACAGCAATGCTAGATACCCTTATGCCGGTTAATTGCTGTGGTGCTGAAAAATGAACTACTGCGATGCTTGTGATTCAAACTCCTGCAGTGTCTAGTTGGCCACCTGCCTTGCTTGAGGTCTCATTCTTCAGTCACAACACTGCTACGTGTCGACCTGACTTCTGACATCCAAGGCTGGCCCAGGCAGTCATTTCTGCCAGCCTCAGTGCTACCTGCACAGAAAGGTTGTAGCTCTCAGCAGAAAGAAAACTGATGCCACTTGATTGTACATATTGCTGTGAGACATAATTTTCTTTCTCTCTTAGGGGTTTTGTCCGTTACTACTATTTTTATGCATTGTTGGGTTTTACTTTTGATCTTCTACCTGCATCTCTACGATTCATTAATTAAAATCTCACAGAAGTAAATGTCACTCTTGTTCCTAGCACATGGTAAAAAAGCAGTGACTAGTCACAGAAGCCCCAGCTTAGCCACACACTGCTCAAGCCCAAACGACAAATCTAGGAGTCTGTCATCTTATGGTTGTTTCCAGTTGTTTATTCCTGAATGGCTATTTTCCCTGAAATGTTGTTCATCTTTTCTACGAAGCAGAATTTCTCTGTAAATTCACATTAATGATCTGTACATCAGGCAATTTTCAAACCATATTACTTGCATTTCAAATTCATTCCCACTAACACAAACCATTAAGTTCTTTCAAAATAAAATTAGCAAAAGCTGAATCTAGTAATTATCCCTAGCAAAAACCAACCAAACAAACAAAAAAACCCCTCATGTCTGGATTGAAAAAGTATAAGCTTTTTTTTTACTTAGTTGTGTCCATTACTGTCTTGGATTTTTTGTAATTATTATTACTCCATGGGGAAACTGAACACAGATATTACTGAAACCAAGGTTTTGTTTCCTTAGGACAAGTCATGAAAGGAAGTCACTAAAAGAGTAATGCAGAGCCTACACAGGATTTGAGAAAAAGACTTAAGAAAATGACAGCAAAAAGAACGTTAAAATTTCCAGGTACAAAAATCAGTGTGTTTAAGAAACCAAGCAAACAGCCATGGAAACAGGCTTTCACCTTTTCTAAGTATCAATAAACAAATACTAGGAACTAATTTTTGCATGATTTAATGAATGCTCTGTATTACAAACATCAGGTCCTCTGTTTGTGACTGTGCCCTATGAATGCCCACTATTCACTTATTTTATTTCAGAAAGGGGAGGGAAAAAGTTGAATTTCCATCTCTGACAGCTACGTACAAGTCATTTCAGCAGCTACTGCAAGCACCCAGGAAACCGGAGTAGGGGCAAAACAGCTTCAGCAGATTGCAAAGGGTGCTTGCTGTCATTGCTGCAGAGCGGTGCTGCAGCATACCCCTGCTCACATCAGTCAGACCAGGGGCATGGCACAGTGCCCTGCACCCTCCACTCAACCCAGTGCCCAGTTGTCTTGGAAGAGGAATCAGGGTATGGCAGTAGCAGCCAGCGCATAAGCAAGTCTCAAATAATTGTCACAGAATTCAGTTAGAATTCTGTCATGCAGTCAGAAAAAGGGTTGCCCTATTTCCGATGGTAATTGAATTGCACACAGTTATTCTCTTTAGACAACACTTAGCTAATGAATTGTTTTATTTTGATCAGCAATCATGTAACATTAACAGAAATATATCAATGGGGTCATTGTTTTAAGACTTAAATACTGGAGCTATAAATAATGAACCATCAAAACAGCATAGTGTGGAAGTTCAAATATATATTAAATACTTTATAAAGAATTCTAGTTTACTTGCTACATGCCTATATTTCTATTTTGCAATTATGGTGGTTGTATACATAAAAGTATTCATGGTTCTTTCAAATGCTGTTTTAGATTACACTGACAAAATTTTACTAAAATAGGACAAAAAAATCATAATGAACCACAAGAATATGCATCACTTTACATATTGGATCTCACTAAAATCCTCCAAATTCTGAAAAGCAGACATAAATACTGTGAAATTCATTCTAAGAGCAGAAAACTGCTATCTCTATAGGTTGATTTCCACATGCAGGAAACCTGTATCTGACAAAAGGTATGGAAAGGAACACCTATTAGGAAAGGCCTGCTATTGAACTTCCTGCAGCTGTGGGGAGAGGCAGGTAGCTGAATCAATCTGCAGCTAAGTAGTTTCCAGTTAATAAAAAATTTCCATTGCTTCTTCTCACATTAGCACCTAACACTGACCCCACTTTCATCCAACCACAGGTCCCATCTGTGCTCGTCCTCCTGTAAGGGCAAACAGAACCTGCTTCATCCCCTTCCTGCTAAATAGAGATTTTGAAACACTTATGCCCTTTTTTATTAATTAAGAGCTAGTTATAGAGGTCATATCCTTTACCCCCAGATGCTAATCCCCTGGGCACTTTTCACCTTGTTAAATGTTTAATGTTGTGAGCATACACTGGTGAAAGCTGGGTCAGGTCAGCAACCTCCCTGATGGGGGAAGAGGCCAGTATTGGAGATGTAATGTACATCCCCCGAGAGCTGAGGGGGAGGAGGAGGCAAAACAGCTGCTAATCTGCCACAGCAGACAGCACATTCTCCTGGCACATGTTCATCTTAATTTTTGCAATTCCCCTCTCTTTGTTTTCTTGTGTGTACGTACATCATTTGCCAACTTAGTGTAGCCCAAGAAGACTAGACAGCTGTAAGAAAATAATGCATCTCCCTTTGGCTATAGAGACATGTACAAGTATGATCAGACTTCTGATTAATAAACAGGCAAAGAATTCACAGAAACACTGTCAGCAGACATTGCCAGAAAGCTGGTTTTGACACTGAAAATTATAGAGGATCTTTCAAAGAACTGCAATTATGTCAGTTTGTGTATCTGGTTTGGGGTGTTTTCCCTGCAGGAAATAAGCACATGAAAGCTCAGGCAAATCACTGAGAGATTCTCATTAGCTCAGAGAAACTCTGTCTCCAGACAATAATACACTTTCATAAAAGAAACAGGTTTACTCAACAAAACTGTTGTCAGCCTTTTTTTTACTGGGACGTATAGGTAGATAGAGATGAGGTGAAAAGAGATTGTAGTATACTTAAAATTATTCTGCTATTTCACATTATTTCCTGTCAGACTCGAGAAAGTATTAATTGTGTGGGTTGAAAACGGAGGATATCATGCCTTAGGATTTAAGGATATCTGCAATTAAATGATCCAAAAACTTAGCCAAACATGAAACAAAAAGTCTATGTGAAGGTCTTAACTCATGGACCTTAAAATTATTTTGTTCTGACAAACAACATCATGAAAAAATTTGTCCTCTTCTAACAAATAAACTTTTTTCCCCATAGTCCTGATCAACCAGAGGAATAAGAATATCTGAACATGGTTGCTGGGAGGGACAAATCTCTATTTGTGATCCAGTATCTTAGACAAATTGGATTTCCGTGACTTTCACTTTTGAGTTCTCCCACATTTCCCATCAGAAGTTGTTTACTTTCTTTATGTTCTTTGCTCATTAATGTCTCTTCTGTCTCAGGAAGAAGACCTGTAAGACACAGAGAATCAGAGAATAACTCAGGCTGAAGGGGTTTTTGGAGGTGACCTAGTCAGATCTCTGTTCAGCGAGGCAGACTTACCTCAGGTTGCTGAGGTCACATTCAGTTGAATTCTGAGTACCCCCAAGCATAGAGTGTCCACAGCCTCTCTGGGCAACATTGGCCACTGTTTGGTCACCTCAGAGTGGGGAAAAAAACCCACAACATTTGATCAGAATTTTCCATGTTGTGACTTGTGTCTGTTGTCCTCCCTTCCAACTCTCACAACTAGGTTAACACAAGAGAAGAAGAGAAGCCCAGAGTCACATTTAGAGTATGACTGAGATAGGGCAGCCAAAAGAAGTTAAAGCTGCAGAAGGAATGCTCTCATGAGGAATTTCCAGTCTGGGAAAACTTGCAGTACCATGTCTGAAGCAAGTCTGAAGGTTATGGATTCATATGCCTTCTCTTACTAGTTTCCCAAGGAGTTTTTAATAGTCCAACTGCATCTCCTTCTCTGACCTACTGAGAACTAATTATTTGCAACCTTTCCAACACAATGAAAAATTAAGCTACATTAACTAGAGGCAGTCACCGTGTGATGATTACAATATTTACATTGGATTCTTTTACTGACCCTAGTGTTCGCTTTGTAAAAGGTACATTAATTACCCAAAACTTGCATCGTATAGGTCAACATGAATGTTCAGGTCAAGATAAAGCCTTAAGAATGTTTTCCTTCTACTGTTTTGCAATATACTTTCATTCTTGGGAATTACTCTACAACACAAGGCAGGGTAAAAAGCTAAGCTGCAGAAATGCATAATGACAATAGCAGGGAGCTTTATGATAAGAGCAGCCAAGTATCTTAGGCCCAAAGTACTTTGTAACACTATTGTCAAATAGATCTTCAAGAAAGCAACAAAAGTTACATCTGTGAACCAGTGAGAAGTTTAAGCAATGATTAGAAATTAATTTGAAACATTAGTGTCAAAAAAAATTTCTCCAGATCTCATGCTTGATTTTCTCTTCACATTTAAGATGTAGGTTGGAAAGAGGATGTTTGGTGTAGGTGAGGAAGAGCATGTCTGGTGCATGCTTCTTAATACAGAGTACAGAGATCACTCTGCTGAAGAAAATGCAACCAATTGTACCTTCATTCACAAGAGTATGATAATGTCTGTGTACCCGGGTAATGTGACACAAGCTGATACTGCTTTATTGGTGTGTTACATCCAGCTGTCACTGAAAAACTCAAGGGAAGCTGAAGCTCAGAGATCAGTTAGTCTCTAATCACTGCCAGAGTCCTTAGCATTTCTCTTGAACAGCCTAACATTGTCTGGATGTACTTTAAGTGAGAAATCTCAGCCCTGCAGATGCACCATCCCTTGAGCCACCGTGGCCCTCCAGAAGCACACTGCTATGAGGAGAAGGGGCCAGGCCAGTAGCAGTGGTGGGAGGTGAGGAGAGTGCTGAGGGGGAGCCTCATGTCAGCCTCCCAGGGCCTGAAGAGAGCCTGTGGGAGAGCTGCGGAGGGACTGCAGCGATAGGAGAAGGGTTAATGGAGTCAAGCTGACAGAGGGTGCGTTTAGATTAGGTACTAGGAGGAAATTCTTCACTGTGAGGGTGGTGAGGCACCTCCTCCATTTACCTTCTGCCTCTGGAAGGTAGATGGTTACTGGCAATGTTAGCCCGTAGAGCACGAGGAATGTGAGGCACTCTCGTACTCATGTCATGTGTTTAACCTGCAGTGCTGACTGCATGGGGAGAGAGATAATCACAATTTACATTCTACTAGACAAGGAGGAGACCGAGAGACAGGTAATTCAAGCCCAACATTACTACTTTCTAAATCCCTGGTCACCAAATCACTTTATTGCCCTTTGCTTAAGGAAGCTCACGTTACAGTGCCCTAAAACATCACAAAAGTGAATTATTCTGTGTAGCAGGAAGATGAGCTCAGCCTGGTATCCTTGTAGGCAAGGGCTACTTTGTGAGGCAGAAAGGAGGCTGATTGGGTCATCACTGTGTTACACACACAGAGAATCATAGAATAGTTAAGACTGGAAAAGACCTCTTAGCTCAGCAAGTCCAACCAGTAACCCAGCACTAACAGGTCCACCAGTAAACACCGAGCACCATATCTGCATAGCTTTTGATCACTTCTGGGACAGTGGTTCCACCACTTCCCTGAGCAGCCTGTTCCAATGCTTGATCACCCTTTTGTGCCAAAGAGAAACAACTATCTAAACTAAAGGAAAAAACTAGTAGGGGTGAAGAAAAGAGGAACACAATAATGGAATAAAACTGATGTTGAAAAGTCAAAGAAGCTGGCTAAGTACAACAGCAACCATAACCTGAGGTATAACAGGCAAAAACAGTGATAATTTTAAAGAGGGAGCCAGATCAGTTCAGGAGAGGGTATATTTCACACATTCATATATGACAAGGGAACTGAATCTTAGGGCCGGGGAGAATTTCTTCCAGTCCTCTGTTCCCATGCAGTGTCCCCAGCTTAAAAAAAAAGGTACAAATGTCCATTTGTAAAGGTATCCTCTACTTGTGGGATGCTGCATTGTAAAAGAATGTTCTGCATCTGGGCTTTAATCATGGTTGTTAAATACAATTACAGTGAATGTGACCCTTTAATATCAAGTCTTACTGGAACCCAGCATTTGTGTTTTTTCCCCTCCAAGCCACCTCCTACAAAGTTCTTCTTGGAAGTGCTCACTTATGTACTCATGTACCTGTCAGTAATCATAACCTGGTTTCCAATCTCCTAAAAGAAAACTTTGCCATTATCAAAGGCTTTTGATAAGCTACAACATAAGAGGGCAAAGCAAATTGCAACAGAGCCAGAACAAGCACTTGTTTTGAGTGACCTGCATTGCTACTGCTAACATGACATCTTGTACTAGCTTGCACATTACTGAAACCACTCCAAGTTCCACAGTTGTTCTGAGAGAAATTTAAGTAGCAAAGCTTTACTTTAGGAATACTGTGAGGAAGGAAAACGCTACATCCAGAAGCTTACAATACGAGAGGAGGACAAGGGTTTTGAGTGTTGACAGCACCTACTCTCTATCTGAAGGGCATAAAACTGCAGGGTAGTACAACGTATCCATGGAGAGGAGGGAAAGTGTGAAAAATTGAGACAGATCGTGCACAATCAACTGAAGTCATGCCACTGTTCTGATGGCCCATATTTACCATAAAAATTATGACCAGATATTTCTTGAAGAATCAACAGCTTTGTGAAACACATACACACACCATGGATAGCATCAGTATTTATTGAGGCAGTAGAAGGTGATGATGAGGGGCTGCAGGTGGATCTCGGCATCCCCATGGACCTCCATGGGCTGCAGGGGCACAGCTGCCTTACCATGGGCTGCACCATGGGCTGCAGGGGAATCTCTACTCCGGTGTCTGGAGCGCCTCCTGCTCCTCCTTCTCCAGTGACCTTGGTGTCTGCAGAGTTGTTCCTGACACGTGTTCTCACTCTGCTCTTCTCTGGCCACAATGACATCTGAGCAAGAACTTGTCCTTAAATCTCTTATCTCAGAGGCCTTACCACCATTTCTGATTGGCTCAGCCTTGTACCAGCAGCGGGTCCATCCTGGAGCTGGCTGGCATTGGCTCTGCTGGACATGGAGGAAGCTTCTGGCACCTTCTCACAGAAGCCACCCCTGTAGCCCCACCACTATCAAAACCTGGTCACACAAACCCGACACATTGGTACTGACAAATAATGTCAATTGTATGTAACATATGCCAGTGTCTCTAGATTTAAAAGATTTAAAAAGAGAGAGAGAGAGAGAGCAAACAATGAGGGGGGGAAAAAGCTTTATTTTTAGCAGTTATGTTTTGGGTTGGTTGCAACAAATTTTAATTTTATTGTCTATAAATCAATGCATGGTAAGGAGGTAGCAAGGTCCAGTTATTATCACTGAAAGCTGGTCTTTATGCATTACAATTCCTGCATGTATATTTTACTGGCTTTGCAGTATTTCAAAGCTATTAGCTCTTAATTTCCTTATATGTTAATAGACTACAGTACAGGAATAATAGCAGCAAATACACAATATTCTAATACTCATACTTTTTTTTTTTTAATGTGGTATTAATCTCTGAGAATGTACTTTATAGGTAATCGACTGTCCAAATCCACAGTACTTCTGCTGAAATGCTCTTCTGGCTTAAATACATTTCCTAAAATGGTTATGAGACTTCTTATCATTGACGTATCATTTTAAAAGAACATCGTGATATCTTTCAGGCAAAACTTTGGAAAAGGCTTTTTCTCTGATTATTGACAAAACTTGTCAAAATGATTAGTGTATTAGTCTAAGACACAGTAAAAATAAGTTTGCTCTCCTCTGGCACTTCTTCTTGCCCCCAGCTAAGCATGTTGGCAGGGCATGTAAGTACTGCCTCTGGGTTGTGCCCCAGAGAAGGCACACTCTCACAGGCAGGGCAGGACACTGAATGAAACACACAGCTCCTTTGGGAGAGGTGTTGTGGTCAAGAGCTGGCAAAGGTCATTAGGCACACTACCTGTGATCTTCTCTTTAATTTGACTTTTCCTCTACCAAACACAGCCTAGGACTTGCTGTAACCCTTGGCAAGATAGTCTGGGTCGTGTTTGTCTGAAAAAGTGTCCTGAGAAAGACATGGTCCAGACGGCAAAAAGTTAAATGTAGGGCAGAAAAAATCACTTTTGTGTTCACTACAAAAAAGTCCAGTATATTCAGTTCTTCAAGACACATTATGTATATTCACAACCAGATGTCTTTCATGAAAGGAAAAGTAACGATGATCACTATAATGATCATTTATCTAAGGTACTTCTGTACATAGATCAAAATGATTGTGAAGTCTTTCTGCCTTTTTGCACCATTTGGGGATTACCATACAGCATGTTTCTCTGTGCTTGTCCTCCCAAACTGCTGTTTACCTCCTCTATATTTCAGTCCACATTGGTTTCCACACTAATCCTGGAGTTTCAAAGGGCATTCCATTTCCTAAACACCCTCTCTCTCTGAGGTTCCTTCTTAGAAATCCCCTCAGCAGGGCCAGATGAAATGCCAACAGAGCAGGGAGATGCCTTGTGCTGCCCATCTTGCCCGCGCAGGCAGGAGTGGGGTAGTGCCGTCTGAGCAGTGGTTGTGTGTGCAGCACTGGGGACACCGGCCCTGCTGATCTTTGCCCCCTCCAGGCCTCTGCCCAAACGTCAAGGCGCAGGATGGTAGGGCACACAGGAAGCCCAGCTATTGTCCTGCTTTTTGTTTCTCTGCTCCTTGTAGCATGGGTGCCATGTCCCACGCCAGTCCAGCGCTTCCTGTTTCCTTTCCCAATGCAAACCTGGAGGTATCAGCTTCCTCCCGGCCAGCAGTCACAGGAGCCACCCAGGAGGTTGAAGGAGTCTGGAGGTCGCAGAGCACCTGTGGGAGGAACAAGGTGGTAATCAGACGTAGGAGAAGAGCAATTTCCAGTCGGTTTGGGAAGGGTTACTCTGTGGTCTGGAGAAGAAATCCTGTGAGGATTTGAGAGATACTCCCTTACCCTCAGGTATGGGCACTTCAGCCCATACTGACACTGTCATGCTCCTGCCTTCTGATGGGGCAAAGCTAGCTTTGCTGCTCTGCTGAAGGCATCAGGTTGAGTTCCTCTGTACTCTTCCCCAGGAACCAAATTTGGCTGTGCCTGCATTGCAAGCAAGCCCTATCCTGGGGCCACCCACTGTGTATTGCTCCCCCATCTCTTGGCATTCCAACCCTGCACCTTTTGTACCTGACATGAAATTAAGTCCTAAGAGCAAGATTTTTAGATAGGTTACGATCACTTTCTTCACCCTTCATTTCATGTTTCTCTTTAGCTCCCTGCTTACAAAAAGGCTACCATTTCAGTTATGAAAATGGAATAATTTCACCAATATTTCTGGAGATACATGATCTATTCAGCTGTGATTGTCCAGCTATTGTGGACTTGGTTGCTACTCAGTCAGTATTTAATTTCAAAGTAAGCTACATAAATAGTTCGATTGATACAAAAAGGCAGGAAATAATAAAATATTCTTTGTAATGTACTAAAGAGACCTTGTCTATGGTAATGTCTTCAGAATTAGAGTCCTAAAAGAGATGTTTCCTGTTCTTCCACTTCAGTTCTCATCACCATTTTACAAGCATTCACCTTAACAGATTATTTTGTTTTATCACAGGGATGTCAATGATATGAGGAAAATTAAAACCAAGGATGATTCTATCTTCATAGGACAGTACAAAAAATAGGAGAGAAGTAACTGAGTCAGTGTTTGCTTTTACTTAGAGCATAAATTAGTTTGAAAATACATCAAAAATTACTACATCATTTTCAGAAAAAAATCTTGATCATCAACCAGATGTGTTGAATTCAAACTGAAACATGAGTCCATACAGCATAACCATATAAATTATACATCTGGAACTTCCACACACAACCTCTGAATCTTATTTTAAGTTTCTTGTAAAGTTCTGAGGTCCCTGTGAGTTCATTTTGTCTCTTTTTTCTCGGTGGCAGAGCCACCAGTCCCCTTCACTGCTTTACCAGGGTACAGAGATATTGCAACGGCAGAAAAGCAAGTGAATCACCAGCGGTACAGCCAGATCTACTCCAGAGATGTCTGCCTGACCTGCTGGACCTCATGGACACGTAAAGATGACTGGGGTAGATTTTGGGAGGGCACAGTCTTCTTTTGGGTACTTTTGTCAGCAGTCAGAACTGGGATGGAAGTATCTGTCATATTCTCATCATGTTGGTAACAACTGCAATATCAGAAAGAAAACTTGAGATTTTTTTCTCTAGTCAACTTCTATAAGGGCTCCTCATCTGAGTGTTCTGTTGCAGGAGAAAGGTGATTTGTCACAAGGCAAAACTTTCAGAAGGAGGGAAGCAGAGAAAACCTGATGCAGCTTGCCCCACTTATTCTCAAAGACATTTGTTCTGTATTCTTTACATGTATCTAATATAAAGTAAATATAAGCAAAAATAGTTGTCTACCAGAACAATGAAAATCAAGAATTGAGAGACACCTCTGCTGTTTTAACAGGCAGCCTGCAATTAACAGAATTAACAGCCATTAACAGCCTGCTTCCTTCCACATATCTTGCAGATTTACTTCAAAGTTCTTTTATATTTGACTGAGATACAGAGCATATGTTTTATCTTCTTTTGTTGCTCTGCACGCACTGTTGCGTTCAGCCCCCTACCTTTTCATTTCCAGCTTTTTGGATAGACACAATCTCCTAAATATTTGCAAGACTAAAATATTTACATGGCTAAAAGCTAAGTGTCAGTGGCCTTTCTACCTTGTTCTCTCAAGTACTGTCCCATGTCACATTTTTATCATTACACTTTCTTAAAGGCCTTTTTAAAGTAGGGCAAAACTCAGTTGGTGACTTGTGTTTCTAGGAGACAGAAAGATGTTATTGTTTCATAACAAACACGTTACACTGCCTCTAGTTTTTCTATAACATCCTTTCAGGCTGTTCCTGACATATTCTAACAGATAGCCCACATTCTACCAAAACACTTACAGCTAGAGCTAATGGCAAGATTAATTTGCTCTAGACAATTTTCATTTGAACACTATACAGAAATCCCATCATTATTTTTGGGCCACGTTTGTTAGATATTGGTTAGAGGCTGAATCATTAGTGTGGAAAAACACTCTCAGACATATTTTTCTCTAAATGCCTATGTTTTAAAGCCATATTAGAATGTTAAAGCATTTCTTTTCTGTTTGCATTTTTTGCCAAGTAGATCTAAGCTTGAAATACCTAGAAGCACTTTTTTTTCTTGATTAGATGCTCAGAGTAATGGGGAATTTGTCCATTAGTGATAGGTCTTACGGGAAAGGTCTTAAACTGAAAGTAAGTTTATTTTGGGTACTAAGAAGAAATTCCTTACTCTAAGAGTGCTAAGTCCTTGGAACAGGTTGTCCAGGGAAGTTGTGGATGCCCCAGCCCGGGAAGTGTTCAGGGTCAGGTTAGACGGGACTCTGAGCAACCTGTTCTAATGGAAGGTGTCCCTGCCCATGGCAGTGGTGTTGGAACAAAATCATCTTTAAGGTCCCTTTCAACCCAGACCATTCTATGGTTCTATATTTAAAGGCATTTGAGGATATGGGGTGAGTGTTTTCTTCAGTAGATAATACAAGCGGTTTCAATAGGCTTAGGGACATGTTTCATCTGAAGCCATTTCCCATTTCATGCTATAGAATATTTTATTGGTTGTAAATTCACGGAGTTTACTTCACACAGAGAGGCCTCACCCTGCTGGAGGAAAATGAGAAAGTGAAGTAACAGAATTGATGTTCTTAGGACCCAAATGGATCCCTGTGTCTGCAGACCTGTGCACTGGATTGATCCAGAGGTAAGCAGCCCCTTAGTGTGGCAAAAGTTTGGACATGTCCTTCTTCATTTTGCCCCTCTGAAATTTTATCTGCTGTATATTCAGGATCCTGGATTTGTCAGAGCATAGTACAGCACTAATAGTCTCCCAGCAGCATATAACCAAAACTATGTTTTTCCATTATTTGTTGGAATATTAATATCACCAATGAAGAATCAAGTATGCTTCACCTATGGTTGCAGATTCCTCCTATGTGTGCCAAAATTAGACAAAGTCTAAGTTTTAGATGTTGAAGACAGACAGACTCTAACAATTTATCACCAAGTATCACAGTTTATAATACAGTATGCTTGCTTCTGCATGGCTGTCTGTCAGGTAATTCTGCCATGAACACACGTGCCATCCTGGACGAACGCAGCACTCCTTCCGGGGGCACAAAGACTAGATTCCCACCTTGGGAAGTGCTGCTGAATGCTACCTGTGGCATCAAACAGGAGATTCCTAATTTAGACAGCAGAGGAGTTGATCTGACAGAAAGCCATTGAACTCAGCTTGTAGTTATCTTTTCACATGTTGCATCTTTAATTTGGTAAATACCAAAACTTTAGGAGCTGTGAGTAAAAAAAGGCAAGAAAAATTACAGTAGATTAACTTACTTTTTCTTAATTCTTTCATCTTGTTTTATTAACCTCTGTAAAGATTCATTAGATTTGTTAAATCCCGGAAATTTGAATAGATGCAGACTGTTAAATTTGTCAGTAGAAAACAAATCTGCAATCCCACTATACTAGTGACCTCCAAAGGAGCCTAACACCAAAATTTCCCAAGGGCATACCTCCTGACAGACAGAGTATTACGCTTTCTAAGTAGGAACTGATGATCACTGGTGGGGACTTTCTAAAGGTAAAAGTGCAGCAGGATAGCCAAAGCAAAGGACAGCCTCTAGGGCAGACCTTTCTGTAGCACACCTCACCAGGCCATACCACTTTCCTTCCCAGTCATACTACAGCAGTCCAAGTACCAGCTCAGGCCAAATTCTCTGTGTGTGAGCATAAATGAGCAATCCATGTCTGTATTTTCTTTAAATTTGTTAATAAAAATCTATTATATTCTTTCAGAAACACCATGTCAAATATTTTTCTCTTGAAGGACTCAGTCAAGGTATCTTGAAGAACCTTCTGAAATCAATTCTTTCTGTATATTTCATAACCACATGAAATACTGCTATTGTCATTTGGAAACAGATATTCTTATGACAGGATCCAGTCTCTGTCCTTGTTTATAGTCATTTTTTCAGCTCTGCTGCATATTCAAAGTGCTGCTTTGCCTTAATTACAGTCGGCTTTAACTCTTTCTGAAGCATGTTCTTGCCCTCCTAACACTTTCATTTGCTACTTAGCCAATGGCTTAATTAGCCATTAACAGGAAGATACTAGAGCTGAGAGTAGGTATTGATTCGTGTATGGACCTTATTTGGGGTGGTCTCTTTTTTTTGGTTTTAAGAGAGTTTTGAACAAACAACCCAGACCTGAACATTAAAAAACAAAAGTAGGGCAGGTTTGGATCCTGGGAATATCACACTGTCCCCCACCCTCACATACTTATGGAAGAGCAAAGAAATAGGATACAAAGATAGAGAAGGAGGAAAACATTCACTATATAAATTGGGCTTGGGTTTATACATTCTGTCCAACTGAACAGCTCCCAGCTCTGGTAATTCGTTTCATTTTTGTAGGGAGGGAACTGCCTAGTAGCAAAAGCCAAAAGGTTGGTCATTTTTTTACTGTTTCACATAAGGCCTCTTGAGTGATTTGAAATTACTAGGTCACAGTCTCTGTATTGGAACACTCCAAGTATCACATTCATTTGTTTGAAACAGGAATTAAAATCTCAGACAGTGATTAAATTGTGTGAACACTTGCCTTGACAGGCACCCCTTCCCTGCTTCACTGCCACAACTCCATACCACTCACAGCTTCACCACTAGTCACAAAATTACTACAAAAAATCGTTGGAGAAGAATCATGAGCAAATAATCCTTCAACTGTCTGCTAGCACTGCCCAAGTCCAGGTTGCAGAAGTAATGCTTAAGATCTACTTGCATTTACTATGGCCATAGAAACTGCATGAAGAACACACACTACAACTAAAAATCCTGCTCTTGGCATTTTTGTTTACAGCCAAAGTAAATGTACTCTTGTACCTTCTTTCAGTGTATAAGTGTTGTGTGTTGCAGGATGTGTACTATGGTCAAGAATGTCCTCTTCTTTTTGATCAATGTTTAACTCAAAGCATACACCTTGAAAAAAATTCAGAACTGAAGTTCGTCCTTGTCTCTTGCACCTAACATTATTTTTTTTTAAGTTATTAATTAGGCAGAAATGCTTGCTTTTCTATTCCTGAAATACAATTTTTGCCTTCTAAGGACTGGAACTTTTATCACCTTCCATTGAAATACCAGTCAAGCAAACCAGAGGGAAGAAATGTGTTTACTGGTCAATGGATGATACTGATACAAAGAAAGATGGACATTCCTTGAAACTTTATGAATGGAAACTCAAAGACCATAGCATCAGAACTGAATGAAATTATGAAAAGACAGGTAGGCTAGTTACCATTTACATTGCTAAAAGTCACTGTTTAAATATATGTAGTAGTACTGATATTAGAACTTATCTTGGGAATTGCACAATTCACTTCACATGTATGTGACATTGGTGTTCAGAGCAGAACTATGGCAACTGTTTAATAAGATTTTATTATATACGGTTTAACAGGACATAAGGGAAACAATATTCAACTGTCCAGCTCTTTCATTCTTAAGAGCAGGTAGCAAAAGAGAAAACCAAAAAGAATCTTAGATGAAACTGGACAATTTTGTACATCAAAAGGAGTACAAGTTTGCTCTACTTACTTTTATGAGGTAAATTATAAAGAATATAAAAACCCTAGCCCTTCCAACTCCAGCAGTGTTTAAGCCTGAGATGTTTTCAGGCTTGTGAGCTGTCACTGTTAAATATTGTGAGCATTTGCAGACACGCTCCCAGGAAATTGTGGAGGAGAGACAACAATACACACATGCCAGCAACAGCCAGGTTAGAGAGTTCTGCCCTGGCTTACCCTGTATTTGGATTACTCATATCCCCAGGGAAACCACAACAATGGAAAAACAACAAAAATCACAAATGCCTGTGTAAAGAAGGATAAAGTACAACAACATGTGTTGGTCAAAACTACTCAAATGGTAAAATGATTTCTGTAGAGTAAAAAAAAAAGTTATTAAGACACAAAACTGCTAGGAGTTTGGAGGAAGTGGTCTTTTGCCGCTCACTCTTCTGGGCTAAAAGAGTGAGTAGCAAAGGACAGGCTGTGATGGTAACTTGACATGGAGGAGACACATCAGGAGCAGGATCCCACCAAGGACCAGCTTATTCAATGCTTTCAGAAAAGACATAGAAAAGGCAGAAAAAGGGCGGTTTCTAAACAAGCTACTTAACTCTTTGTAGTAGTGAAATGCCATTCCATTGGTAAAGAACTCTGGAAAGGCTTTATGAAACTACAAAAGTAAGGCCATATGAGTTCCAGTTTGAATACATATAAAGTATCTAGGCAAAAATAACCAAACCCTAAGGTAGCAGTCAGGACAGGGAAAGGACATCATAGAATCATAGAATGTTTTGAGTTGAAAGAATACCTTGAAGATCACCTAGTTTCAACCCTCCTGCCATGGGCAGGGATACCTTCCACTAGACCAGGTTGCTCAGAGCCCCATCCAACCTGGCTAAACATCTCTAGGGACGAAGCTTCCCTGAGTAACTTGTTCAAATGCCTCACCACCCTCACAGTAAAGAACTTTTTCCTAAGAGCTAATCTAAACCTACTCTTCTTCAATTTGAACCCATTCACCCACTCCTTTCACTGACTGCTCTTGTAAATAGTCTTGCCCTGTCTTTCCTATAATTTCCCTTCGGGTGCTGGAAGGCCACAATTATTCTTCTCTTCTCCAGGCTGAACAAAAACAATTCTCTCAACCTTTTCCTCATAGTGAAGGTATTCCATCCCTCTGATCAACTTGGTGGCCTCCTCGGGACTCACTCCGACAGGTCCACGTCCTTCCTGTGCTGTGGACCCCAGAGCTGGATGCAGTGTTCCAGCTGGGGTCTCACAGAGCAGAGCAGAGGGGCAGAATCCCCTCCCTCTCCCTGCTGGCCACGCTGCTCTGGATGCAGCCCAGGACACGTTTGGCTTTCTGGGCTGTGAGTGCACATGGCCGGGTCATGTCCGGCCTCTCATCCCCCAGCACCCCCAAGCCCTTCTGGGCAGGGCTGCTCTCCATCTGTTCATCCCCAGCCTGTGCTGGCACTGGGGGTTGCCCTGACCCAGGTGCAGCACCTGGCACTTGGCCTTGTTAAAACTCATAATGTTCCCATGGCCCCACTTCTCCAGCTTGTCCAGGTCCATCTGGAAGGCATCCTGTCCTTCAGGTGTGTCAACAGCACCACTCAGCTTGGTGTCACCTCCAACCTTACTGTGGGTGCACTTGATCCCTCTGTCGATGTCATTGATGAAGATATTGACACTGGTTCCACTGCAGATGCTTGAGGGACATCACTCATCACAGGTGCCCACTGGAACCCTGAGCACTAGCCTCTGGATGTGACCACCCAGCCAGTTCCTAATTCTCCTAACAGTACACCTGTTGAATCCATCACTATTCAATTTAGAGAGAAAGGGGGACCATGTCAAAGGCTTTACAGAAGTCCAGATAAATGACATCTGTAGCCCTTCCCTTTTCCATGGATATAGTTACTCCATTATGGAAGGCCACTGGGCTGGTCAGACAGGATCTCCCCTGTGTGAAGCCATGCTGGCTGTCTCAAATCATCTCCCTCTCCTCCTTGTGTCTTAGCACTTGGCTGGACATTATTACACTATTAGATTTGGCAAGTTCCTTTTTAAATGAACAAAACCTCTTCCTTGTAAAATATTGTGTTCAGTGTTTTTGGCTGTGCAAAGCATATGTGATAAACAATTTCAAAGCCTGTCAGTCAGATGCAAAGTGCTATACAGTGAGGAACCAAAAACTAAGCAACCGGGATAACAGCAATCCAGTTTTTTGCTGTAAGCCTAATTTAATTTTAAAAAGAGTTTTACACACACTAACAAGGCCACCTTTCCAAGTATCCATTTTACTCCATTGCACTCAATAATTGTAGTATTTACTCTGAACTGACAGGGTTGAGTTATTTGTCAGAGGTTTGGTCTTTTTCACATAATGTCTCCTTATGAAATCAATCCAGGGGACAGTGGATGAGCAGCAGTGATTTCCTATGTAGTGTTCCAGCAATTATGAACTTCTTGATATTGCACCTGAACAAATGTTAGTCATGTTACTTAATTTTAGCTAACAGAGCACAGAAGACTTTCTATACTTCCACAGTCATCAAAACCCTAATCTATTATGAAAAAAAAAAACCCCCACAGTTTTCTTTAAGGTTTTAGGAAGTATCCTAAAGGTTTTAGGATTCCTTTCTCACCATGCCTCAGTGGCTACATCAGTTGTAATTTGGAGCAATTTAAATAGGTGGATCTGATTGTTTGTGTTCAATGCATCTCCTGGTTATACTTCTCTTTTATTATACCATTATATTCTCTATATAAAGTCTGCTTGTTTTAACTTAGTGTATTAAATATTTTTTATATTCCTGTCAGATTTAACTCGTTTGAGAAAGGAACAGTGGTTTCCCATCTGAATAAGTTGCAGAGGCTCCCAGCTGAGCAACTGTGAGTGCATCCCATGTTGCACAAATCTTTACCTTGCATGAGGTGAAGCTCCCAGTTGGTCTACAGTGCACTTCACCTCCCACAGCAACCTTCAATTTATTCCTTGTTTGTGCAGCCGAGTGTGAGAAGTTAATGCACCTTTCCAAGGTTCACAGACATCACAGTCAAGCCAATAGGCTACCTTTGGTGTGCAGCAGCTGTCACCACTACTAAAAGAGGGGATTTCTTTTTAATACTGCTTTCTCCAAGTTTGTTTGATTCTCTGCAAGTGTCCTCTAAGAACATGGATATAATTTATCCATCTTTCCTCAACTCTTTCACTCAGCTCTGAGTGCCTTCTGCCTTGGCTGAAGGAAGAATCAGTGTTCCTGATCTGCAGCAATATGCAGAATGAAGGAAGTTAGTAAAGCAGATGTAAGCATGCTCAGAGCTGTGTTTATTATCCTACTTTCTGCTAATCCTATCTGATAAAATCTGCTGTTTCTGAACACATGCTGCACCACAGTTTCCAGCCTGAGGAAAAATTTATGGGTTCTGTAGTCATAAATTTCATGTAACCATATATACAAGGAGAAACTTGCTGTAGGGACATTTTGAAGACTGCACACATAGAATTGTTAACAGAAAATATTCTTTTATAAATGTAATAAGGGGAACATGCATTGGCAGTATCTTTGAGTGCTTGAAGGCTGTCTTACAAACATGAATCAGGTGGAGAGCTCTACTGAATTGCTACTCTGGTATCTGTCACACATTCAGTATCACCCTATATATATGGATATGAAATCTTAGTTGGGGACTGAAGTGTTTGGGGGTTTTTTGAATGGTGTTATAACTACCGATAGCCTAAATCCAATCCTTTGGGATTTTTAAACAAAATGCTCATTTTCACCATGCTGAAATTCAACAATTGTTCTCACTGAGAGGTATCTTTTCAGCAAGTAGTAGCGTGGGTCTCTGCCAGCTATGATATGAAGTATCATGGCCTCTGAAAACTCTAGATTTTGGACCATTCAATGAAGGTAAACATAGAGAAGCTCAAAACATTTTCAGAACTCACTAGTCCTTTCCAAAACCTCATAACCTGTTAAAATTTCATACAAGATCACCAAGTCAGGTATCTAATTCAGACTAGAAATATTCTAAATTTACTTCTAAATTCTAAAACACAAGGTAAAACCATGGCCAAAAATAGTGAGAGACGGAGGGAACAGCACAGTGAAATAATGTACATTACTGACAGCCTTGACTTTATCAAACTTCCTGTAAGGGCTCTAACTTCTAACCAGTTTGAAGAATGCATGAAAGTGTTAAGCATTCAGGTCCCTGCAAACCTGTGTTTCTAAGCTTCTCTTTGCACATATGTCAAAAACAAAACTCCTAAAAACCTTCAAGATTTTGAGGGTCTGAAGAAAACATCACATATTGCTAGATTCATGCTAAAAATACTGAGAGGTAACAACATCTGTGCTTGCAATTGCTGTCACAACTGGCAACTCCAGGGTATCTTTGATATGCCATCAAAGCAGCAAAATGCAACTGCATGAGCTATGTCTCATAGACAGCTAGGTCGACACATTCATAGCAATATTAACCAATGAAGCTTGAAAGATATTTTTACAAATCTACACACATTTTTGAAACCTTTCCAATACTGTCAAAACTGCTGCCAAATGTGACCAGTGAAAAAAGCAAATATGTCTGAATCTGGGTTTATGGAGAGAATGTGATACAATATCCAGCCCAGAACAGCTACATCGCTGGCCCAGACCACTGCTACCCTCAGAGTCCTTCATGCCACTCTCAGCCCCAACTAGCCCACTGGGCCATTCTTCTGCTACCACTTCATGACTCATTTTGCTTAAATTGCTGAGAATCTTGAGCCAGTTCTTGTCTGACTTTGAAAATGGCTAAGCAGCCATTTTCACATGAACAAGGGGAAAAATTAAACCGTTCATGGGATTTGTGCCCCATGTGAAATCTCACCACAGAAAGTTGCTATTATGTTTAATCACCACTGTAGTTCTTCACACTGCTTTCACAAATATTTTAGTATTCTAAGTCAGGAAAGTTTTGATTTATTTCTTTAGTTCACTTTATGCTCATATATACACATGCATGTACATATACAATGTGTACACAAAATTAGGGTATTCCATACTGAATATTCCCTGTATTTGGATATTCTCCACATTAGCTGCCCTCTACTTATTAAACAGACCAATCACATTGACCTAGAGAAATCTCTTTTGTTTTGCTCTGCTTTGCTTTTACATCATTGTACACAAAGCCTATGAAACAGAATGGTAAGCCAGTGCTACCACAAGGGCTGATGGACATCATAGAAAACAGTGGGGTTCACAGTCAGTCTTAAATCAGGAAGTTAAATTCATCATCATTTATTTCCATGTGAAAAGTCAGCTCCCTATGACTCACTTTTATCTTCTATGTTTTAGCAAGTATGGACTGCACTAAGAGTAGATTCTCACCAATTTTCCAATAGAGGTTTAAGACAGTTTAAGGAGAAACTGTTTATAACACATGATAAATAGAAAGGCAACGCGTGAAAGGTCATGCTTCAACTTCACACTGTTAGCAGATCACATTGCCTTGAGAGGTTGTTCATTCACTAGGGCTACAGCATATTTCATGTAAAAGCATGTGCTGCTGTTATCGCAGCATTTCCTAAAGCTGAGATGAGAGCTTGAATTATGGCAGTGATATCACGCTTGGCTCAAGTTGCTAACGCGTGCCCCTGTGAGATTACTGTGCACTTACAAGGCACATTTTGGTGTGCAGCAGACTCTTAACTAAGCTCTCTGCCCAGTTTCTCACCAGCATAAGGAGAAAGTTCACTTCAGACCATGGGAACATTTTGTTTTTTCCCTGCTGGGACTGCCTTTTGGAGTGCAGCTTCTGCCAGCCTTCACTCAGCAGTCGCAGTCATCAGGGAACATCAACCTTTTGCAGACTATAAACACAAACTCTGTACACATGCCTTCTAAAGTATTCATTTGGCTTACAGGCTGGAAAATGCCATTGTGTTTAAATCATCAGTACTGATCTCACACCATCTACACAGATACTGTCAATTTGGGTTAATTCTTCTGATTGATTTGTGCTTTTTACCTTCACATTTTTAGGGACAAGCATATTCCTGAACATGAAATACCACTTTTTGAGGTAATCAGTCCAGTACACTAAAGCTCCCAGAGAAGTAAAAACAGAATCTTGAGAAATGAAGAGTGATTCTAAAGACAGTTTTATATCTTGATATTTGTCTTGGAGGTTCATCTGCTGAAATTATTTTCCACATTATTATTTGATTAGCATGAAATATTTTATGAAGGCACAGAAGATAACTGTTCTTCCACATAAACAAGAACCAATAATAGCATAAGATCTGACATAATAATAACTGGAAAAAGACTGAAGCATTTTCCTTCTGCCTAAGAATCCAGAGGAAAGGTAACTGGGAACAGACTAGACTTAAAATCTGGGTTATTATCGTGATGTAAAATGAAGTCAGGTAAAGAGTAGAAGAAGCTTGGACCTTTGGATATACAGAAGCAGTAAATGACCTTAAATATAATAAAACTTTATTTCAAGTTGCAGATTCTCTACTCTTCTAAAAGATCATGCTTTAGCCCTCTGTTGTTAAGGATCTGAAATGTAAGAACAGAAATCTAAGTGGATATCTGGACAAATGGCATGAATCTCTACAGTAATCTTGTAATATAGGGTCAGTGGAATCTAACTTGTAGGAGCATCGTGAAATGTCCAGGTGCTAACACATAATCAGATGGAAAATGCTATGTAATTTTTAATTATTGCAGGTAAAATTACATAGCTCAGAGCAACCTGAGGGCATTAAACAGTGTGCCCTGAAAAGTATGCCTACTGAAATGTTGCAGTCTCTTTTAAAAATACCTCTGGTGCCTGCAAAACCAAACAGTACATTGGAATATGTTACCTACATCTCTGAGAACAACAGAAAGCTTGATTTGAATGAGGTAAGACTGAGCAAAGTAATTATAAGGAAATAGAATTTACAAGACCCTCAAAGCATAATGGAATTTTTTCAGGGTGAAGAAGGGCAAGATCAGAAAGGCAAACATGAAAAACCAGATTGCTGCTTTCTGTAATTTTATTAACACCAGTATATGAAAAGATAGAAAGTTTCAAAATACAAAGTTTGCATATGAAGTCCTTATAAATAGCTGTAGTATTTATGAGCAATTTAACATGAAAACCTTGTCCTGTGAGATTTGCAGTCAGCTTTCTCAAAAAAATTAATCTATATCTATTATCAACAGATATGCTCAAGACTTTCACCAATATCTGACTACATGACCCAAATTCTTGATATTCAAGATCTTGCAAACTCATTCCACCTGGAGAACTAGATGATGTATTTGATATGGTTGCAATCGTATTTATTTAAAAGAAGCTAGGCCATGTACAATTTTTTTCAGGGTACTAGAAACCCAAAAATAGGCAGTAGTTTCTTTGTTCAGAGTCTCAAGTGTTTTTCTGTCTGGTATTACACCCAAACCTTTCCGCTTTTACTAACTGAGGTCTCTTCCGTGTGCACTTTTATCATGTTTCTGCATCCTTGACTGTATCTGACTCTCTCAGACACAACCAAACATACGCACAGACACGTATATGTGCCTCCACATAAGAGTCCTCTGACAGTTCTGAATGTATGCATTCACACCCAAAACCTTGCAGTGGTCCAGATGACTTCCTTCCCTAGCCTCCTCACAATCTGTGTGCAGGACCGTTAGTGTATCCTGAGCTGGAAGGGGCTGACAAGGAACACTGACGTGACCCTGAGATGAGTTTGGTTGGTTAGAGCATAATAACACCAAGGTTGTGGGTTCAGTCTCTGTGTGAGCCATTCACTTAAGAGTTGGACTTGATGATCCTTATGAGCCCCTTCCAACTCAGAATATTCTGTGATCTGCAAAGTCCAAGTCCTGTCCCTGCACAGGACACCCCAGGAATCTCACTATGTGCTTGAGGGCATTGCTCGAGCACTTCCTGAACTCTGTCAGACTGGTGCTGTGACCACTTCCCTGTGAAACCTGATCCAGTGCTCAAACACCCTCTGGGTGAAGAACCTTTTCTTAATATCCAACCTAAACCTCCCCCGATTCAGCTTCATGCCATTCCCTCAGGTCACTGGTCACCAGAGTCAAGAGATCAGTGCTCTCTGATTCCCATTGTGAGGCAGCTGTAGACTGCAATGAGGTCTCTCCTCAGCCTGCTCTTCTCCACACTGAAGAAGTCAAGTGATCTCAGCCTCTCCTCTTAAGGCTTCCCCTCTACATCCTTTACCATCTTCAGTTCATGCAGCCATTTATTTCAGGAAGTAGCTTGGTTTTCCTTTCACCTAAGTTCAGAACCAGGATAAGCTCTGTAATGTGCCACAGCAATTTTTGAGAAGTGGGGTGGGAGTATGAGAAGGTGAAACATATCCAGGCAGCAAGGAGCCAGGGAGGGGATGGAGACAGAGCCCTGTCCTGCTCTACACATCAGCTGGGCTTACTTTGCAATCAACACAGATGTGCACACAAGTAGGTGGCAGAGCCACATACCTCAGGCACACACATTCATCTAAGTTATCTTCTACTCATTGTTTATGAATTATACTGTCCTCTAGAAAAAAGGTTCTGGTGCATGTTTTGCTGGTTTATATGCAAAGTGTATTTATTATAAATCGGTCTCCTTTGCAGCTTAAGGCTTATTGTGGCACCTCTACTTCCTCCTGCTGTTCCGTACAGTATTTTCGTGTCTGGTGTGCTTTCTCGGATGTATAAACCTGGTGCAATGAGGTGGTAGAAGCTGTAAACACAAGATAAGAACAGTTTGCAGAAAGCTGCCATAGCAAACACTTACTGGGTATCAAAAAGGCTCCTAAACAGCTCTTTTATGGGCTTTGAGGTATTCTTATTTTGAACGTCATTAAGACACTTACCTGATCAATAATGTAACTCCAAATCCAGACAAGCTCCTAAGTGTAATTGCATAGTTGTACAGGATTTCTCTTTATTAACAAAACTTTGTTACAGCAACTAGTTAAATTGAGCAGCACTTTATGCCCAGACATACTGCACTGGATTTCTTGTTATTGCTACTGACTCAGTTAAACTTTACCTTCTTTAGAAAGCTATGTAATTTCTTCTCAAAACATTTAACAAAAAATAGACTAGGTATTATTTGGCTTGTGTAACAAAGCAAAATAAGTGTTGTAATCTGAGCAACAATAACACTACCTGAAACATGTCAAAGGAAGAATCAAAATCCACAGATACAGCAGGTTTCTTTTAAAAAAATAAAACTATTACTTCACTGTATTACTATTCTCATTCTGTCATACTGCCTTAGTTTTATGAATACAGCAGAATATGTGTAGAAAAACAAACAAAAAAAACCCCTTAACACTAACACACTTAACAGGATAGTTTTCCTAAGACAGTCAAGGTTAATAGGATATAGCCCCTCCACTGAATACTCCATATTCACATGCATGTCGCACATCTTCTTCAGGACAGTACAGGGAGGTTGCTGAATTACTGAGTTGCTGCAAAACCCCTGTCATCACTGCAGTTGCATTCCCATTGTTCCCAACCGTGACCACATCCCCTGAACTGCCAGGGTACTACACAATGTGTGGTACACAACATACTGAACTATGTGCATGGAATATCCTAAACAAGAGGTAGGATGGCAAGTAAATAGATGCAAAGACTGATTTCTGACATGCAGTCCCATGAAAGGCTACTAGTTGCAATGTTCATACTACTATTTAGCACCAAAAAGTGGTTAAAGCTGGGCCATATTGTAATCCTCACAAAACAAAGCATTGACCATATGTAGCAATGAGAAAACAAAGCTACATGTTGTGGGTCATTACTGTTCTGCTTAAAACAGCTGTAGCTTATGAGTGCAGTCTTATTTCACCTGTTTTGAACTCTTCAGATTCATTATTTTACTTTATAGTATGTCAGTATCCACTGAGCTACTGCCCTGACATCACAAACAATTGCATGCAGAAAAAACTAGTTTTATTTAATGTGTTTATTGCTATCTTCGGGAGTAGGAATTTTTCACATCACTATCCATGAATCACTAGTGACCAGGTTATTTTAATACCTATGCAAAACATTGATTACCACCCTTGAGTTTTATTCTTTCCTCCTGCTGATCTTGCTAGCACTGATTGAACTCATTGTACTGACAGATCTCCCCAGAGGTTGTTTCAAACCTCATCAAGCTATCCTAGTCAATAGAGAATACATCTCTTGCAAACCCAGACACCTTAGGGAAAACTACTCTGTGACAAAAAATGACAAGCAGTTTAAAGAGGATTAAAAGAGTGAGGTGAGGCAAGGTGAACAGACCTGTGTGACTCTTTTACAGCCCTCCTGCTTTCTCTTTTCAAATGGAACCTTAAATCTTGGAGTACATGGAACACACAGGTTGTTCAATTCAGTTGAAGGTGATTATCTATTGGTAGAGGTTATGCAGTGAGGTCTGTGGGGGCAACATGCCATTGTTCACCCGGAGGATGAATCCCATTTGCTTGCAAAAGATGTCAGCTCTGTATCTAAGAGGACCACCTGCCAAGGAGCCAGCAATACTGCACATGGTGCATCCACCAGTGCCTCAGACAGAAGCACTCTCACAGAGGACGGGACTGCTTGGTTTCTCTTGAAGAAAGGTATGGTTTCATATGAAGACCGGTATCATGACACTCTCAGCAAGTGTCCGTGCACTTGTGTTGCAAGTGCCACGTGGCACCTGCTATGCTGTTAGATGAATGGCCAGTGACATTACCTGGCTTCTCATTTAGGAAGAAATTCTTTGCTGTGAGGGTGACGAAGCACTAGAACAGATTGCACGGAGAAATTGTGATGCCCCATCCCTGGAACTGTCTAAGGCCAGGTTGAATGAGGCCTTGTGTAACCTTGTCTACTGGAAGGTGCCCCTACCAATGGCAGGGGGATTGGAATGAGGTGATCTTTAAGGTCCTTTCCAACCCCAACAATCCTATAATTCTGTGATTCCTCTCTGGAATAAATCAACTAGGTTTCTTTCTGATATGAATTTCACATATCTCTGTGAAATATTACCAGGACAGTCAGCAGCTCTAGTGGACATTTTGCCTTTAACAGAGATAAGGTATGAGGTAAGCAGTGAATGAAGACAGACAAGTCAGCATACCAGACAGGAAGGACAGTTAATGAGCACAGGCCTGAATATGATTCTGGTTTCGAATACATGAGTTCAAGGTGGTTTCAGCTTTAGCAAAATTATAAATATGAGCAAGCAGAATGCAGCTGAAGTAGTATCCTCCAATCATCCCAGGAGATTTTTGAAAAGGTCCATGGGTTACATCATGCAGGTATCATGTCTGAGCTACATGCAGTTTTGTTAAAGCACATGGTGCATTCCCTTCCTTCCTCCGTGGATATCTTTCTTAAGGGACAAAAATAGCTGACTGGCCCTTAAGAATAAGTGAGTGTTCCTGCCAGACAAGAGCAATGGTATAGGTTCAAGTCTGTCAGTGGCTTGATGCCAGGGCTTACATAATGCTTCAGTATACCAAAGCTCTAGTTACCACTGGATAAGGTGGGATCAATAAAAATGACACACAACCTTCCGTGGGCAAATGCAGTCAAAACAAAGCCTCAGAATCTTGGTTTTCATCTGGTATTACCTATCCACTTTTGCAGCCACAAATAACTATGAAGTAATCCCTATAATTTAAGTGTCTGAGTACTTCGCCTGCAGGGACAATCACATATTTACATGTCTTGTGCTTGTCAAGCTCCTACAGTTCCTGATACCCACATTTGCAGCTGAAAAAAAAGAGACCATTGTTTAAAATCTGCTCCTTCAAGTATATTTCCTCGATAGAAGATAACATCTGTTCATCGCATGTGCCACTGTCAGACAAACATGGAGATCACAGACAGAGAAATCTGTACCCATTTCTGCAGATTGAGGCAGAATATGAACCCTTGAAAGACTGGCTTGCTTCCACAATTATTTTTTTCTTTCTTTCACTGTTAAAAACAGTTTTAGCTACAGACTGTCTACATCTGAAAGGATTTGAGATTGTATTCGAAGAAGATCTGAAGCAGGAAAAGACAGTCTTTTGCTGCTTAGCCTATGCTCAGGGCTTGCTGAAACTGTGAAACAGTTCACTGAGCATTTCACTCTTCTCCTTCTAAATAAATGTTAGTTGGCCCAACAGTTTACAAAATATGTTTCAATTGAACAACAGCTAAGCAAGAGCACAGGATTAGAATTCAATGATCCCCTTGGGTCCCTTCCGAATCCCTAAAATTCACTCGTATTGTTGCTCTTGGTCATCCTCATTCCTGACCCTTTGCTTTCATTAAACACAGTGTAACTAGAAGAGAATTGGAGGGAAGCAGGAAATGACCAGCAGCATGTGCCCAGAAAAAGGTGAGGCCAGGTTTCAGAGGAGCAGCAGCCCCAAGTGATGTCTCGATAAATATGCCAAAAGACAGCAGTACTCTCAGAAGGGCCCAAGGATGCAGCTAATGCTGGTGGAAATGCTGGTGGACAAATGAGCAACAGCTGTAGGAGGAAAGAAATCACCCAGACCTGCAAAACATACTGCACAGTCAAATGAACTTAAATTTCAAACAAAAGTGCCCACCTCATGAAGTATTCACATGGTCACCTGGTTCTCCACGGGCTTTTGTGAAAAAGCCTGCCTATAGTAGCTCCAGGAGCTCCTACACCACTGTGAGATTGCATACAGGTGTAACTAAAGTGCTGTAAGGGATTATGCACCAAAGTCAAATCTATGGACGATAAATATCTACATGGCCTGCACAGCAACTTTTGGTATTGGCACAGTAAGCACAAGGCAACTGGAGGTTCAAGAAATCCAGCAGATGCACTATTTGAGGTATCACTTGAAAATTACTCTTTAATTATAATTAACTACACTAATTAACAGGGTGAAAGAACAATAAACCCAGACAGATAGATATGAGAACACTGTAGCTGCCTGTTACAGGTTTTATTTATTTTATTTACAGGTTTCTGTATAATGCAAAGTAAATGGAGGAGAAAAATAGGGTCATTTTTCCCACCTGTGCCCAGGAGATGGGTTTACTGAATCCTATGTGAACAGGTGAAAAGGCTCAGTTTATACATGGAACATGTAAGTATTTCCAGTTGATGTCAGGATGAACGTGTTTTGGAATTTATACTAAGTTTGGCAGAAGGAGACTAGACATACGATATTGGTGTGACAAAACCTAGAATGAAATTTATTTCAAATTATTTCAGGGTGAAACATTTACTGAAGTTGTAAATTAATTATTAATTACATATAATAATTAATATGGGTGTGAATATCATATGCTGAAAAAGAAACTGAAAAATAATTTTTAGGAAAACAACAAGTAATTAAAACAGCTGTGGGAATTTCAGAGACAGATAGTGAAATGGTTTCCATATGCTTCTGGGAGCTGAGAAAAGGGAGCAAACAAGAAATGTGTAAGTTTTAAACATGTCACAAAAGTAACAGAAGCAGAACAGAAATTGGTTCATCAATGTGTCCCAAACTGATGTGATTGCAGAGAACACCCTTGAAAAGGGCTTCCCAATCTGATTCTGTGTTGTGGTGGGCCAGGCATCATCTGCAAACCCCAGTGGGTTTCTGTTCGGTGGTACAGTCCCTGTCTGCAAGCCAAGCCAACACTCCAGGAGAGAAAGAAGGTCCTACATCCCAACCTAAGCAGTGAACCTAATACTATGCAGTGCAGATCTGCCAGCTGTCAAGTGACTTATGCAGCCAAAGAGCACAAACCCTTTTGGCATCTTCAGGCAACCCTGATTTTGAGACACCCATTATAGTCCCTGCCTACACCAGACTGCACAGGAACATGCCCTTGGGCCTCCCAGCTCACTTCTGCAAGTCCTTCTACTGAAACACTGACTGCACGAGGCCATGGCAGCGCTCAGAGCCAAAAAGATCAAAGAGATGCCAGGGACAGAGGTTAAGTGTGACTGAGGAACACACTAAGCCTGTTCCACCCTGCTGCTCAGGGACAGAGAGCTATAGCTCCATCACCCCGTCCCTGAGCAAAGCTGACTTGTTCAGACTCTGAACAGAATGCTGAATTGGCCATGTGGGTTTTCAGGCTATGGGGGACTACTGGAGAACAGGATTCTTGCTTGGGTGCCTGCCCAGCCCCTTTTTACAGTCTCTTGAAGTACTAGAAGTGAAAACTAGGTGTAAATAGGGGGAGGGGAAAGTTAAGCTGAGGTGGAAAGATTGAAGGGATTGGGGGACTCAAACCTTATTTTTTATGACGAGTATTCTCACCTTCAGTCCTCAAAGACACCCACTGCACTTTTTTACTACATTAAGAGAGGCGGGTGAGAGCATTCAGACGTGCTAGTGGAATACTGAATGTAGGTAACGTTGTATAACAAGGCAGCACCCAATAACGTCCGTAGCAGTGAGATATGATTTCCTCCTTTAGGGGCAGTAGGGGCATTACTGTGGGGGCTTAGCAAGATACAGCCTCAGACAAAACCATGCACAAGATTAAGAGGCAGTGAGAGAAAAGGGTGAAAAAGAGGCTGTGGGTAAAGACTCTGGAATTGCCTGAGGGGATGACTAGTAGGTGTAGACAAGAATTCTGTTTTTAAGAGAAAATACAGTTTAGAGAAAATCAAATATGTTCATAAACATCAACCACAGTGGGAGAGAAAGCCACTTTGTGCCTGGGGAAATGCAGACAACCCAACTCATGGGAGAAATAAGGCTCCCTCCAGGTATTGGAACGCCACAACTGCCTCACCCTGAATGAAGCCTTCTCTTTTCGAGGCTGAACAATCCCAGTTCTCTCAACTTTTTCCTCATAGTGAAGGTGCTCCATCGCTCCTGCCAACTTGGCGGCCTCCTCAGGACTCACTCCAACAGGTCCATGTCCTTCCCGTGCTGGGGACCCCAGAGCTGGAGGCAGTGTTACAGCTGGGGTCTCACAGAGCAGAGCAGAGGGGCAGAATCCCCGCCCTCTCCCTGCTGGCCACGCTGCTCTGGATGCAGCCCAGGACACGTTTGGCTTTCTGGGCTGTGAGTGCACATGGCCGGGTCATGTCCAGCCTCTCAACCCCCAGCACACCCAAGTCCTTCTGGGCAGGGCTGCTCTCCATCTGTTCATCCCCAGCCTGTGCTGGCACTGGGGGTTGACCTGACCCAGGTGCAGCACCTGGCACTTGGTCTTGTTAAACCTCATGAGATTCCCATGGACTCACTTCTTGAGCTTGTGCAGGTTCCTCTGGATGACATCCCGTCCTTCAGGTGTGTCAACCCTACCATTCAGCTTGGTGTCCTCTGCAAATTTACTGAGGTGCATTCAGTGCCCTTTGTTTTGTATGGAAATGCAATCCTGCTTCATACAGGACAGAAATTTTGATTTTGACTATGCTTTATGCAGGCTTACATGCCCAGTTTTTGAACAGTGCCCTCAGAGGAGAGCCTAACAGTATAACTTATTTGATATTCCACCAGAAAGGGAAGAACATCATTGAGGGAGGACTAAGGAGTCAGGAGTTGGGATGCAGGGGTACAGCAGGTCTCCCTTACCCAGGAACAGTGCCCTCTTAAAGTAATATTTAGATTTTGGCATTATTGTTAGCGATTTTTCAATGAGGTTTGAGCACCAAATATTTACCTTTTTTTAAGTGGGAGAGGAGAGCTGGTAGCTGCATGCCAATGGGAGAGGGGGACCACAGTCCTCCCATTCTCTGGGTCGCTCTCTGTTTCAAGGCTGCTGTCATGAGAAGCACTGTGGAATCAAATGTTTTGCAAGATGAGTATCTGGTCCTGGGTGTGAAGTGGAAAGAGCATTTGGGATAGATAGGTATCCACACATCGTTCAGGGATGTAGATGTGGCAGGGGAGATTTTATGAGAGGAAGGTGAGTAAGGACATGCAAACAGGCATTGTCGTGCTGAGAGAGGAAAGTAACATACACATTCCTAATACACTTGTTTACACCTGCTTGAAGCAAGCTCACATGCAATGGTAATTCTCACATTATTCTATCAAAAGCTGGCCTAAATACAGGCTGCCTGAACTTTGTATAACATGAGGAAGTCCTGTGACTCCCTGCCTGAACTGAGTCCCAGCAGCCATATGCACCAGTCTGACTCAGAAATATCTGGCCCTGAAATGGAGCTTTGTGGGAAACCTGTGCACTATACACCACCCAACTCTTGAAATTTAGTTATGTAGCTCGCTTTTTACTTGTATGTTGCTTGTCTGAGAACTCCATAAACTCAAGTGTCTGACAATGTCGGGCTACAATGTACTTTCAAAGAAATGTATGTACCCTGGCACTCCTGGGGCTACACATCACAAACCACACAGCACAGAACAAATTTAGCCTTTATATTGTAATTTAGTTTCATATTGCCTTCCCCAGATGGGTAGGTGTACCCCAAAATAAAACTCGCTAGAAAAATCTGCTGGAATTAGCTTTCATTTTATAAAGTACCTGGGTCACTGATATTGGAAACTGTGAAAAACAGCACCTCACATTATGTATGACTGAATACCTACTCCAATAACCACTCATTATTGCAAGGTTAATTTCCTGATTGATGTCCCATATTTCACTCTTGAATGAGCAAGTCATACAGCTTCTGTCTTTTCCGGTGGAAGAGCATCCATGTCTAACACCGATAAGGGAGTAGGGGGCATATGAAGCAGGAAAAAAGGTTATAGAATAGTTTGTAGCTGCTGCAAGAAAATTACATGTCTTCTAACTTCAGCATTTTTGTTCTGTATGAAAGAGCACAAAGGCAGAAGCACCCATTGTCAGGCTTTGTGGAAAAAGCCAGGAAATGAGCAGAAATAAAAGACAGTCAAGGGAACAGACAGTAGTAGAAAGCACATTAAGTAGTATGGAAATATTTGGACACATACAGAGTGTTTTCATCCACAGAAATGTCACTAATTTTTTAATTAACTGAGATTTTAGAATGCCTGGTCTTAAAATAGGACCCTGGGTCCAACACAGGCCCTGAGGTCCTACCTAGCAAGTAGGTAGGACTTTGAAGCAAAGATGCTCACCTTAAAATTTTAGAACTCCATAGGTATAAGTTATGGAGAGAACATTCCATGGCAACACAGGCCTGTATTGGGGACAAACGGTCATTTACTTGCCAAGAAAATCCAAAGAAGCAAAAATTTTCCAGGGCTAATATACATTACAACACAAAGGCCTCTCTATCATTCTATAGTTAAGCTAGGTTGCTCATGAGTATGCACAGTTTCTCCTCACTGAGTCCCACTTCTTGTACTGTATGGTCCTAACTGATATTCAGAACATTTCATCCATCTTTAGTTACTCAGTAATCCAAGATATACAAGTCTCTATTGATTAAGTTCTGCAGGTGCATTACATTTATTAAAACTTCTGAAGCATATAAGTTCCAGGCTACTCCCTAACTTTCCAGGATATCTTAAATTAAAACAGCTAAAATAACAAAATCTCAAAAATATACGACAGCTCCTTAAAATCATGACATTACTAACTAAATGAAATATTTCCGCCTTTCAACTATTTTCCCTTTTATGAAACATGGAAAGACAGCAGTAGTCTCAGTGGTACTGATCTCTCAACACTACAGGGTGAAGCATTTCCCTGCTTCAGTCTGGCCATGAATGCATAATTACCCAGTCACTCCAATGTCATCACTTCCCACGTCTTACAGCTTTGTCATCACAAAGTCTAGATCTTTGTTCTCTGCCAACCAACACAACTGGGAAAAGGAAGAAAGATTATTTCTACTACAATATCTTGCTATTCAGAAACACGTGTTTCCTCTTGTTTAACTTTCAGCATATGCCAGCATAATTACATCAGGCTGCATCAGCTGTGTAATTTGACATGAAGTTGCATAAGACAAAATGCCTCATGCAATGTGCTGCATCATCCAGGAAATATGAACTTTAGTCAGAAAAACAAATAACTGTCAAGCAGAGCTTTTTATCCAACACAGTCTGTGCATCATTTTCACTAAAGCTGTCATTGCCTCTTCACACGGTCCGTTCCAGCAAAACAAATAAGTTCTGTAACAAGTAGTATTTTCACAAGTCATGATCTGGACCCCACTCTGTTATTCACACTGAGTAATCCTCCTGACTCAAAGGGCAACACCCCCAAATCTGATATTATATTGGATGAGTGGATCTCAGCAGTATAGCAGTAATGTGTTATTTGCTATGCCACATACACATCCATCCCAAATGCTCTTTCACTTTACATCCAGGGTCATATATCTCTTGGTATGGGTGGGTGGGCTACTCAGCTTCTGTTGGATTCTGGGACCTTGTGCCCTTCCTAGTATTTAAGGCAGGAATAGTATTTTATTTTATATTGCAACATGCAAAAGTTATTAATTCCATGCTATGCGTTTTGCCAGAATTCAACAAACTACATTTCTCAAACCTTTGTTAGATCCATGGCTATTTTTCCTTCTTTAGAGCTAGAGATGCAAAACAAATTCCAGAACTGAAATGATCCTGACCATCTTTGCATTCATCACTTATTTTTATTCTCTAAAATCTAACAAGTTCCAGCAATGAATGATTAACACCTCATTGTGTTTTCTGTTCAAGAGCAGCAGAGAAATTTATGTTGTTTTTCACATAGCAAAGACCATAGCTGGCACACCCAGCCCTGATTTTTTTCCAAGGAGAATGTAATTCTTCTTGCCAAGTGGGAGTATTATCTTTTGCACTATACCAAAATTGGACAGAATACTTCTGCCATATGAAAATTTCATTCTCCTCTCACTGACACTTGCACATAAATGTGACTTGCCATTTCTCAAGGGGAACAGCCACACCATTTCAGCTCTCCTGGTTGAAAAGCACTCTCCCTACTGAGCATGCAATTGTTTAGAAACCATTTTACAAGCAGAAAATGCCATACTGTCGTCCCCTTCTAACCTTCTTTATCAATCTGTTGCTTTTTTCTGCTTAAAATGCAAGCTTTCTGTGAGAGCCATTTTGTTTAGTGCCTGCACACTGTTCAGGTTGCAGAAATCTGTATGGCACAGGCATACAGATGGGCAGGTCAGATAGTGGCTAGTCCTGCATCTTGTCATGTTCAAAACTTTCAAACAGCTCACATGATGCAGTCCTACTCAGTGTTCATCACAGTTTCCAAAAACATGAGCACAGGAAGAATGTAAGCTCTCTCAAAGACAGGACCAGAGCTCAAAATGATCCCAAGAAACAGGACAGGTCATTTGAAATCAATATGAAAATTCAACAATGAGAACTGCAAATGACTATAGTTAAAGAAGCAAAATGAAATGCACAAGCTTGAAACTGGTAATAACTGGTTGGTCATTAGTGTAAGGATAAAGGATCTGGAGTTACAGTTGTTTGAAATTAAACATATGATGCTTTTAAATACTAGATTTCTTATTTTTCTACTACAAGTAGCCAACTCAGCACCTGTCTTAGAATCATAGAACTGTTGGTTATCAGCTGGCATAGGTGTCCACTGTGACAACTACCAGGAGAAAAATAGGCTAAGTTAGAGCACTGGAGAGTAGAAAAAGGGTCTCTAAATATTTTAGTGAAGAACAGCGATAAAGACTGCTTCAGTGAATGGTTTTCTTTGAAAAAGAAATCTGTCAGGTTACACATCAACCTGCATGATCCCTGGAAGTTTTTTCTAGCCCTGTACTTCATGCTTCAACAGATTTGATTCCTCCAGCTAGGGAATTTTATTTCTGCATGAGCTGCAATTTGGAGGGCATGCCTTGGCAAACCACTGGTTCAAAAGTCAGCCCAAGACAGAGGAAGGAGACTACAGTGCAGATCCCTGTAGCTTCTCTCTTTATTTAGCATGCATGGGAACTTCCACTTTCCCCTTTATGGAAACTGAACTGTCTCCAGCTATTACAGTCTGAGCTTCTACTTCCTGCATATTAATAGAACTTGGCCTAAGAAGGAAGGAAAGCATTACTATAAATGGAGGTGGTCAGTTAGGAAATTAAGCCTTAACTGAACAAGCCACCACAATATCAACTGTGATAGTAGCTCTCGCTTGCTTTGCTAGCCCAAAGCGAGTGCTTGATGCATGCTCCTGCCTTGCAACACTGTTCACTAAATCCAAGGTGCTTCACCCATTCCTCGGAACCACGCACAGACGCAGCTAGCAAGGAGAAGCTGGCCCACTGTGAATGCACACCTTAATTTACTTTGCAGTAGCACGCTTGCTCCCACCTCTAATCCCATGGTACATATATTTTTAAAAAGACACAAGCAAAAGTCAAATGCTCTTGAAATTAACTTACCTAGGGAACCTGTGGATGCCCCATCCCTGGCAGTGTTTAAGCCCATTTGGATGGGGCTTTGAGCAAGCTGGTCTAGTCAAAGCCCCATCCCTGGCAGTGTTTAAGCCCATGTGGATGGGGCTTTGAGCAAGCTGGTCTAGTCAAAATGTCCGTGTCCACGGCAGGGGGTTGGAATAAGACAAGCGTTAAGGTCCCTTCCAACCCAACCCATTCAGTGATTCTATGAGGTTCTTTAAGAAAAAGTAAGTTATTCAGTGATATCAACTATTCTTATATTTGGAGGCATTAATGGAATTTGTTTATTTCAACGTGCTGAACTAAGAGTTCTGACACGGAAGTTGAATAAATACCCCAAAATCCAATATTTCATTGCTAAGGTTTACCCCTTTGTAACCACAGGAACTATAGTTTTCAAATATAATTGAATATATAAAAACTCAGGAAAAATAAAATCCTCTGACAGGTCAAAGAACCACAATTCTAATATAGAATTTTAAATATACTGGGTTTTATTTCTAGACCTTTTTCTCATCACATAAACTGCAGTCTCATGAAGGAAACACTGAGGTATCATTCTAAGCACTAGCGTATGTCAAAGTCTTTCCTCTTGTCCTACCTTACACCCCCAAATTATTTTCCTTCCCCTATGGAAATTTAGCATTTCTCAGAACAGAAGATTTTTTTCTAAAGGGATCATGATAATCTACTTGTGGTGCAAACCCACATGGTTCATTCCCAGGCAGTTACTGGTGCATCCCTGGCCTCATCAGTATGTTGCATACTGGTTCTGCTTTCAGAGAAGGTTTGTAGGAGAGCCCTTGGCAGCATGACATGGACACTGGGAGGTTCCCAAGCACTTCCCATGGGCACCATGAGCACTCAAAGTGTTCAGAGGCAGGACTGTCTCTTCCCACTGCCCACCACTCACCATGGGATGCACACTCTCTCTGCCTTGAGGACCCTCCTCGGTTACAGAACTGACTGCAATGCTTCACAGGATTGTGGGGGATGATATATTCCTGAAGCACTTGTGCCACCAGGAATAAAAGTGCTATATCCATCTAAGTCACAGCCGTACAACACAGGCACTCCTAACTGTGAACCACTCCACCAGTCTCCTTTATATAGACTCTTTTCATAGTTTAAGGCCCAAGTAAAAGAGTCATAAAATTTTTTGCCAATGACAAACTTCTATCTGTTTCAGAAATTCTCAGATAAATCCAGACATCTAAGTACTATAACAAAGCAGGCACTGAAACTCCGCTCTCCTCTGAGCAACACAATGTAGCTGCACAGCACGGCAACATACTGGAGGGACACAGCTGCACAGCTTCCACAGAAGAAGGGAAGGACAAATGCAAGAGGAAATTAATTCCAACAAATAAGAGCTACACAAGCAGATAGTCCATTACTTATGGAAAAGTCATAGCTGTTACGTTATACAACGTTGGTGTGGCAGAGGACATTTCCTGAGATTGTCTTTTCTGCAGACTCCTCTGAAAATGTTTCACTGTTCGTGATGGCTGGGATAAAGAAATTGAAAGCAGGTGGTTGGGCATATTGGTCATAATGGACCAGGCACAAATCTAAGGGTGTAAACATGTTCATAGTATTCAGGAAGATGCAGGATAAAACAGATGACAGATAATTTGGGTCAGATAATAGTCACTGAAAGGAAAATGAACACAAACACTCATTTCCTCCCATTTCTTCTGTGAATTGGAGGCATTTTGCTTTCTGCTATCTGTAGCATCCATTTCCTAGAAAACACAGCTCCTTAAGACTCTCAGAGGTCTTCAAGGCCATGAAGCAGCATTTGGCATTCAAAGGCCAAAATAAAGAATTAATATGTAGGTATAACCTATGTTCTGATTTCATCCCTCTGCTACTGGTCTTGTGGCTGTTTTAGGAATCATTTACTCTGCATCATTTTCTGACTCTAAAAAAAGGATTATTTTAGAAAAGAACCAGAGTCTCTTTCATGAGCACCTTCACAAAAGACAGAACACTTTAACGTGATGAAAGCCAAAATGTTTAACATGAGCCTTTTTCAAGAATCTGCTCTCCTGAAACTGCCAAAAAGAGATGAAAAACAAAAAAGAACCTAACCAGTTTTTCTGAACTGTAAACATACTTGTTTACTCCAGTCACTTGCAGACAGCAATATATCTGGAAATGCAGGGAAGCTAAATTTTTTCTGACACCAAAAATTCTCTAATGCAAACTCTGGCTGTGCCACAGACAGGCCGTGCAATCCTAGGTGTCTCACTAGCCCTTCCAGCCTCACGTTCCTTTGTGGAATGCAGCTATTGATCACAGTTTTGTAATATCAGTAGGATTACATAAAATGTTGCTCATGTTAGTCTGAGAGTTCCTAACTATCATTATTAATTCATGGTTTAATGTTCTTGTTCACTTTTGGGAGCTTTACATAGAGCTTTTGCAATACAGCAGATAGCCGGGAGTGTGCAGAGAGAAACAGATAGTAAGCAAGCATGCATGAGCACACAGATATGAAAGAACATGTGTAGACAAGAGAAAAAAGAAGTTGGAAGTGTAAGAAAGGCAATTTCAAGGATGGATAACAGACCAAGATGTATAGATAATGGAATTGAATTTATAAGGGAAAATGTAAATAATGGACAGCAAACAGACAATGGGAATTTTTGCCTCAGAGTTCCAAGCCATTCTGAAATTAATATTTCTGCCAGACTTAGAGTCGTGCAGTATTTGTTTTCAGTAGTTCTAAGAAGGGGTTTCAAGGAACTGCATGCAAAAATGACAGGAATAAATACTGAATGTACAATTAGAGATTGCAGTTTAACATTTCTGAATATGAGTGCAGTCTAGGAGCATCTGAAAGCACAGCTTGGTGTGACAACCATCGCATGTGATACTGCTGACCAGTCATGTCTTGAATTTCCAAGAATTGAATAATATTTTCAGGAAACTGTAATTAATCAGAGAGAGAGAGGAAAGGGGGCATAAAAGAGCAATCTAATTGAGAACTAGAACTCTCTGTTATACATTAATCATTAGAGGTAGTTCTGATTCACCTCTTCACTTCTTAATGTGAACTGGATACTTGAAAACATGAACCTATGTTGTGCTCAGTTTGGATCTCTTCTAAAAACCCGGTGGAAAGTGCATTATGCTTTTACTCTGCCAAATCCTTCCTGGTAAAGGAAAAAGCAGTTGCTTTTCCTCTTATTTTCTAGTAATGGATCTCTAGTAGATAATGCAAAATCACCACCTGTTTACACCAGGTCAATTTTTGAAAAAAACTGAGTGCACGGGTGTTCCATGTTTGCAAAACAAATACTAAAATAATGAAAAATAAGTTGATAAAAAATGTTATTAACATTTTAGAACACACAAGTCCATATTTTTCTTAAATATTAGGTAACTTTCTTCTTCAATTTCTATTCCTGCTCCTCCTCTTTAAAGTTCCAGTAAATTAACTGGGATGATCCCCTTATGACAAATAATATCATATCATAGTTACAATCTCACCAATGAAGTTCTTGCTTGCTCAAGTCATAGAATCATGGAGTGGTTTGTGTTGGAAGGGACCTTAAAGATCCTCTCATTCCAATGGCTTGGCATCCCTTTCCTCCCCCGTGTCAACTGCACCACACAGCTTGGAGTCATCAGCAAACCTGCTGAGGGTGCACTTGATCCCGCTGACTGTGTTGCCAACAAAGACGTTAAAAGAGTTGGTCCCAGTACTGACCACTGAGGACACCACTTGTCACTGGTCTCCACTTGGATATCAAGCCATTGAATGCAACTCTCTGAGCGTGACCCTCCAGCCGATTTCTTACCCACTGAGTGGCCCACCTGTCAAATATGTCTCTCTAATTTAGAGACAATGATGTCACGCAGCATAATGTCAAATGGTTTGCACAAGCCCAGGTAGATGAGACGGATTAGAAATATCAAAGATGGCAATGTGAAACTATTAGCCAAAGCATTCGAACTAATATTTTTCTTACAAAAATGTTGGAGAAAGTCACATTTTCAATTATGGAGGGCACTTGCATGTCTCTGATGAGCTCCACAAACACTAAACAACTCATGTGATCCTACTCTGTCTGGTAACTTTGTTGCTAAGATGAACATACATATTTACTCATGACATATACAGCTCTTAAAAGAAGTTGTGTTAGAATATAATATACGGCTTCCCAAATACTCAATTTCTGAGCCAAGACTGTGTACACAGACTGCAATACATGACAGGTGAGTAAAATTTTATCATTTCTTATGAGCGTGTAGGAGTGGGAGAAAGCTTCAGCTTAATCAACCTGTTAATAACAAAATGTCTTGTAAAATTAATTTATAAATACTGTTGTGATATAAAAATGCCTTGAAAAACTTTTTTTCTAAGGTGAAGAAAAATGCTCATGTCACTAGCTCTGCAAGAGGTGAAAGCCCTCAGTTTTCTTCTTTAGCTGTAGGTATATGAAAATTACAAAAAGGGATTTTAAAGCTTCAGCTAATTACCACTAGCAAGAGACCAGAAGGTCTCTTGGACAAAGTCAGTAGCATCTGAAGGAGAGAGTGACAACTGCATGGTATAGAAACATGGGCCCTTCTACCACAGATTAAAGTTATCACCAGGGCAAGATGGGAAACCATAAAGTGCATAGTTTAACTGCAACCGGTAAAGAGCTTAAAGGAAAGAACCCTTTACTTTCCACTGCTGCATGGAGCACTGACTGATTATTTTTAAAATAATCTGTAAAATTCTCCACCTTGCAGCAAAGGAAAATAAGTTAACTGATTCTTATCCACTCTTACCACAATCTCCTTTGCTTTGCTTTCCTTTGAATGGGCAGCACAAACATTAGTTACTATGAATAAATAAAGCAACTGTATCCAGAAACATCACTCCTTTTAGCACGACCCTTTCAGTTTTAACTGAGAATGGTGGTATGATCTGTTTTCTCCATGGACCCACCCTGACTGAGCCTGTAAGGGAGCCGAGTCCGTGGGAATAACATCCCACAGAGCACAATCCTGTCTAAAGGACCGGCTTGTAGTACAATAATATTACTACTCTTCCTTACTAAACACTCTCTCATCCTATGCCAAAAGTGTGTGAGTCTGAAAGCCCCAATTTTCTTTTTGAGGGGCTTGTGTAACTTCTAGCTGAAGCCATTGGGTTTTATGTGTTTGAAGTGCTGCTCAAGACAAAGTCAGTCCTGTGGCCTATGGCCACAAGAGTTGTGTATGAGAAATTAAGTATAAGTTATTTTTGTTTCTGCCACTGATCTTGTAGGTCTTTGTACAGTATAACAGTCGAATAATCAAAAGCTGCACTGGGAAAAAATCATCTAGTTATACGGTCAGAGCTCAAGCAATGGATATGTGCTCCATGAAGGCGTGATGTGGGAAGCTATAGGCCTGTGTTTTGTTCATAGTCAAACCTCCTCTGTAGCTCATTTATCTTCTTCAGTCCTCTTCTGACTGTTCTTCCTGAGCTAAAATCGACTCTTTTGAACTGTTTTCATATAAGGGAGTAATTCCACTCATCCCACTGTAGATATTCTCCAGAGCTACTTGCTTCACCAGACCTTTATCTCCCAAATCACATTCAAGTGTCATTTCCACAGCTGGTTTCTTTGGTCATTTACTCGAGGAAGGAGAACAGAAAGCAGCAGCTCATATCAGTAAATGCTTATAAACAATCTCAGTGTGGAAAGTTGGAGTTATTACACGATGTACTGGTAACAACATGTTCATTAGCTTAGGAAGATTAAGCTGTTTTTCTGACTCCTAAGGGCAGTCCTGGGGAGTTGTAGAGCCCATGACAACACAGCAACAAAACAGCTGAAGGGGAAACTTGGACTGACTGATGCTGGTCTGGACAAAACTGAGAAAATCACCATGTAGTGATAATTTTCCACTCTAAAACTTTTCTGCAAGGGCAAGCAGTTACAGACTCCACAGTTCAAGACTCTCTTTTCCTGACCCTATAAATTAATTAAATTAATCTTGGTCTTATTCAAGTAGAAAGAAACCTGGTAATCAAAGAGGAAAATATGCATGGAAAGAAAAGACAAGTCTATAGACTCATGATGTCTTTGATCTCTGGACCCATGTTTTGTTTCATTTTTCAAGTTCAGGGGTTTGGGAAAAAAGAAGGTTTTAAGCTGAAGCAAACAAACTCGTTTTTAGGGTGTTGCTTAAGCTTGACAGCATAACATTTCTAGATAGATGGTACAAGGTGAGGAAATCTCAAATTTGCTAAAAACTGTATTCAGAGTGAGGCTATCTATCAGGAAAACACTGTCTTCCTGCACAAAAATGCTCACATTTGCAAAGGCACAAACATAAACTATTTTATTATTACTACTTGAAATTCATAATGATGCATATTTTGCAAGGAGACATTTAATCTAAGCTGTCTAATTATTTGACTAAAATAATTGTTAAGAAATGCAATAGTTACTTACATGCTACCTGTACAGACATTAAAGATGCTGTAAAGAATGTGCTGAAGGTATGAAGAAAGCAGTGAATGGCCACGTTTTTAAAATCAACACTCAATCTAGTCTAAATATACTAGCATAACAATTTTTTTTTAATGCAGTCAATAGCTTTCATCCCCAAACACCCTTAAGTTTTGACACTCTCATTAGCCTCATTTGTTCATGGAACTTGTCAGAGCACTTAATTAATGTGAGTTCAATACACATTTCAGGCACATCAATTTTTCCTGGAAAACTACATGTGTCAGAGATGTTGAAACTTGTAAAGATGAGCACTTGCCTGCTAGTGTGGAGAAGCATAAGATTTCTGACTTGCCTTTTCCTGCATTATCCAGGGAAAACTCTGTAAAACACATTTATTCTGGGGTTCATATGTTTGCAAATTAGCTTAACTCCTGAGTGCAGTCTTAAAACTTAGGTACAGTATGACATTATTTCTGTTCATCGTGTGCTAATAAAATATATACTTACTGAAATGTCCTTTCTTTTGATAATGAAATCTAAAGCACTGAAGAGCCTCTCATTGCAAGGAAGCATTAATATTGAATAATTCTCTTCATGGAAATCCAATTATTATTGGTCCTTTCAATAGAAAGCCTGGCATGTTATTTGGTTAGAGGAATGAGCCTTTTAAACTCACTGAGTTTCACAGAATTTCAATTCAAAAAGACATTCCTAGGTAATGATAAATTTTACCCTTCCACTTCATTTATTTGTCTAACTCTAAATCCTAGGCTACAATCAAGAAACTGAAAAACAACAAAATTACAGGAGATGATCAAATAAAGAAACAATGCTTAAAATACAACTTGATTGTACCACATTAAAGTCCTTTAATTAAGTGTAGAGAGAAATAAAAAAACCACCATGAAAAATATCAAATCATGGTTAAAATATCCGAAAAAGGCAAATCTCTCTGACTCACGCACATGGAGAGAAATCACACTGATGACTACCACTGGGCACATCTTCCCAGCAGCAGGGAAGGCGCTGGGGGTTCACCAGATGGGACGCCCAGCACTGAGACATCATTCCTGACGTGCACCTTGGGGAAGGCCGGGTTGCCGCTGCAGGGAGCACGCAGGCACCAGCGCTCACAAAGCTGCACCAGCCACCGCCCTTCCCTCACAAGTCCTGCTTTCAGTCACCGTCTGCATGCAGGCTGGCAGGTGGAAAGCAAATTCCCTGGGGCGTCAGCAAGCCCGGAGCAGCCTTTACACTAAGACAAACCCGGGCTGTATTCTGCTTCTGCCGCTGTGAAGTGTTATTTCCAGCAACAGATAAGGAAACCAATTTAAAAATCGTGTAGCCAGCAATATCTGTATTTCACCAAGAAGGGCCTATATTTTACCAGGAACCTTCTGCTACTCAGCAGTATCCTGGAAATGCTAAAAAGATATCAACACAGCAAAAATAGCAAGCGAAACAGAGTTTAAAATTAATTAAGACAAGAAAACCAAAGAAGAAGCCTTTGATGTCCACCTGCAATACTAGTGGGGGAGGCAAAAATCACAGAGTGGTATAAACCAATGCTGAAGGAAATTACATTAAGTATTTGACAAGTTTCCACCACATGCACTAAACCCAATGACAAGCAGAAATCAAAGCAAACACAGTGCTAGAATAAAAGTGAGAATTTTCTTTCCAAACACATCTTGGAGATACAATTGCATAAGCTGGAGTTCTGCCAGTGCATTGGGCAGGAAATTAGGTGTCTCATAAAACCACTTCCTCCAAAGGTCCTGGGTAGCAGCCAGTAAGCCTCTGTTATCTGTGAGGAGAGAGAAAGCTTGCTCATGCACACCAGCGTCTGAAAAAAGTGTTGTGAGTATCTACACTCTGCATGTGTGATTAATATCCAGGTACTGCTGGGCATATAAACCTAGCCAGCAGAGACCATCCTGAATGAGGAAACAAAAGGAGGTAGAAAGAGTTCCTTTTCCCTGTTTTTGTGTCTTTGTGCTTCAAGAAGATACTTCACAAATCAGGAATCTGTAGACCTTGTTTTTGGCATAAGCACTTAGTCACCAGGCCTTGGAGTTCGAAGCTTGCTACTCCCACTCCATCAACATTTATTTTCTTAACTCTAGTTAATGATAGCCTATGTTTCAGGTAAAGACCCTGGGATGGAAGACATGTTTGAAACTGTTACAGAAAAACAGCAAGAAACTGTGTATTTAAATAGAAGTACCAGCACATCTTCCTCTTAGATCCTGTCTTCAATGGACAGAATCACTTTTCACTATGTAAACTCAGTGGCCCAGGTGAGGTTACTTCAAATATTATTTCCTTTTTCAGCAGGATGTTGCAAGAGCTATGCCCCAAAAGGTCTGTATAGGTTCTGCAAAACTGACCCACACAGCAATGTGGGTGCACACTTAACATTTCTGGGTCAAGAATTTTAAATCGTGCAGTTCCTCCCACAACTTGGAATATGCTGGAGAAGAGCAAGGCTCACTTACCACCCATTTGGTGGAGGAATGAGGTAAATGTGAGGAAAAAGAAACCTAAGTGGGACTCTGTGGAGAACTCAGTTAGAAAGGTTTTCATCCCACAGGAGTGAGTTTGTTTTAAAGGGCTAAAAGTGAGTGGAGAACACAATTAGAAAGGTTTTAATCCCACAGGAGTGAGTTTGTTTTAAAGGACTAAAAGTGACATTGAGCTTTTAAATACAGAGAGAACTTGCATTAATGACAAAATAAAATAAATTCACCTATAGGTGGTTGCAACAGTTCCTGGATCTATGGCTTTCTAAAGGAAAGAACAAAATCAGCTCATCCAGAAGAGTTTGAAAACTCATACTAATTCATAAAACAAAAGGTAGTTTTCAGATGTTACTTTTAACACAAAATTCTGTAATGATGAATATCCTGTGAAGTACCTGAAATGCCTCTGTGTCCTGGAGCTCCGTGGCTCACTAGAGAGTGGTATGTTTTCATTCGAGTTAGCTAAAGACAGGCTACGACCTGGAGCTGCATTAAAGGCTGGATTAATTTCCACCTCTTCTCTTTCATCTCTGAAACTCCAGATTACAGAGATATCTCGACACAATTTCCTCCACAGATGTGTTTCTTTGGTCTTAATTTTTTGTTAGCTCATGTCTTTCAGATTTATCTAATTTAACTATATGTGTTTTATAACTTCCTAGAACTTTCAGTCTGAGAAGCAACTTAGATCCACAAGCTGTTTGAAAATCCTGCAGTCTGCCTGGGAGAGAAGTTTCCAAGCAGCATACAGGCAGGTTTAGTAGACTGTACTGGAGCCTTGCAAAATCACTCATCTCAGCACAGATAATACTTTTAGGTTACCTGGCTGTATTCATTTAATAAGTGATGACAAAAACCCCCCTCAGACAACACTTCCACTAGTCACTTGAACACTGACTCTTGATTCAGCAGTCCACACCGCTTCATAGTCTCTGCTCAACAGTCTCTGCATTCTGGTGCAGGGCATTCAACAAAGCCATCAGCTTTTCCCTGTTCAATTAGCTCCAAAGGAAAGGCTTGACAAAATTTACACCACAGCCTCCAGTTTTCTCAGAGTTCTTAGAAAAGGCATTTTGTAAGAACCAAAAGAGATCGAGATGAGAGGCAATTACAAGCATTGCTCTCACTAGCTAGTTCCAAGGGATCATAACACAAGCCTTTCTGCACTTTCTGTGTTGCTGCTGCCATGAGTTCACTCCCACCGCTCCACCATGGCACATGACGCTCCCAGAAATGCCCCCTCACCCAGCAGGACAAGGACAGCTATATAACACTCACTGAGTAGACTTGGATGAAAAAAAAAGGTGAACCTTTATCAAATGAGGCACAGTATTTCAAAGTATTCACAGCCACAAGGGTGTTGGGAGGAGTTCCACAACCTGCGAGGTGAAGTGGTGGCAGAACCAGCAGAGACCCCCCTGCCCGGTCTGTTCCTGGGTGCTGCCAGTATTTTTGGTGTGGGAACAGCTCAGGAGATTGCTCCAGGTAAGAAAATAGCAAAAGATGTAATCTCTTCTGTAATACTTGCCATTTCAGCATTTCCGTGATTTAGACGCAGAATGTATGTGTGTCACATACCTAGAGGAGTCTAGACTCAGAAAGATATTTTAGAGCAAACATCTGCATGTCTAGGCCGCTTCTTGGACATTTTTCAACACTCTTCAGACAGCACACTCAGGTCCCACAGTTACATGGCCATATTTATGTACCAGGGTGTGCCCAGTTGCCATCTCAAATGCAGGGAAAATCTGAGTCCCTTGCATCATAAATTCATAAATCTTTGGAATAATCTTTTGTGTTTGCTTTTTATAAAACCTTTCAGAATGAAATGAAGATTTGCACAAACTCATTAACTTCAGTTAAGAAGGCAGAATACTTCTTTCTATCAGAACATAATATAAAGTTTGACTGAAAAATAGCAGGAGGAAATGGGTCTTCAGAATATCTAATCCCCTCTTCTTTGGGAATAAACAGACATAGGAGTATGCATGCCTTTATATAGGCATGTATACTGCTTTAGAAGGCCACAGTTCTCTTGGTTTTTCACTTTGAAACCTAGCTGGCTAAACAGTTGCCTCTGCAAAAATCATATAAATGGACCAAATAATGGGTTTTGGTCCAAGTCTTCCGTTCAGCAGCGGCAGTGAATGACTAGGTTTATGCCATCATGGCTTATTTCTTTAAAACTTATGTGTTCCCTGCATAGAAACATTTCCTTCTTAATACTGTAAAATGAAAAATTTGCAATCTTCATTTCTCTTAAAATTGTAGAGGATTGAAAGTTCTTATTTGACAAGAAATATTAAGAGCTCAGGCTAGTCACCAGCTTGAAGATAATGCCTTTTTTGTGAACTGTGCCATAGTATTTAAAAATTAGTTCTTCTCAAAGACAAGAAAAAAGAAACCTAGGAAAAGTATTTGCAGTCACAACAAATACATTAGTATGTGCATGTAGAAGTTTTACAAAAAGTGTAAACTTTTTGTTTACATGAGTCATTAGACCCTACAAAAAAGTATCATCTAAACACAGCAAAGAAAATTTACAATTAATTAAAAGATCTCTGTGTTTCATAGCTCATACAGTTTTTCTCAGACTTCAGTTGCTTATACATCTTTGACCATTAATAGATGCAGAAAGCCTATGGACAGCGTTAACAAAATTTTAACCACACATGATTGTTGTTCTTGCTTTTGCATACCTAACTGAAAAGGCAGCAACACCTAGAAAATAGATTAATTTTAAAAACTGTTAAATTCAAAGAAAGGTTTGCAGGCATTGACTGTTGAGTCAGTCCAGCCACTAAGGGTCTGCAGTATCTCCTCAAGAACTCGTACTCACTCACCACACAGCAATATCCTGTTCTCAAAATCTAACTGGACAAGCATTGTGAACTATTACTGTTACTAGGAATTCAAGGGGAAATTTGTCATTAGTTAGTGCAAATAATAGTAGCTGAAAGCATTTTCTCTGCTATTTTACATATGGAAGAAAAATTAAATCCATTTGTTATGTGAAATTTACCGAAACCTCACAGAAGAGGAAGAATGTATATTGCAAGTAAAGGAAATGGGGTATAACTGAAAAGGCCAAAAAAAATAGTCATGTAGCAGAAGTGGTCAGGAGAAGGTATCCCCTCTTTTGACAGAGGGGAAAGGAGTTCCATATGGAGCTGTGCACCCATGTACAGCAGATTACTTTGTACAGACCCACCCTGCTCCCTCCTTGGCCCCACGACCACTTCTCAGCGTGTCCGTCCCCACCAACACAGCCCTCCCCAACCCCAGTGTACCCACTCAGGCACAAAGCAAACACTCAAGGACAAATCTTGAGTTCAGCAACCTACATGAGAAAAGGCCATTAAAATTACCAAATAGCTTTTCTATGTGTGCAAGTTGTCAGTTCTGCCCCTCAACTGTCATACCCCTGACACCTCTTTGACTGACAAAAATATCTGATTTCTCCCAAGGTCCACAGCCAGGAAAGAGACCTATGGATGGAATGCCATCCTTAAACTGGGGAGGTTTACATTAGATATTGGGAAACATTTCTTCATTAAAAGGGTTGTAAATTATTGGAACAAGCTGCTCAGAGAAGTGGTGGAATCACCATCCCTGGAAGTCTTCAAAAATGTGTGGATAGGGCAGTTGAGGATGTGGTTTAATGGTGAGCATGGTTGTGGTGCTAGATGGACTGTTGGACTTGATGGTCTTAAAGATCTTTTCCAATCTTAATGATTCTAGGATTCAGTGACCCTCCAAGATCAGTGACATTTTGTGGAGGTGTCAGTATCAGATGAGAGCCTTGCAATCCTATGGATTTTCAAGGGCAATATTTGCTTCTTTCCCTGGGTGTGCAGTATGTATGGTACAGTCTTTCAAATTAACAGCACCTTGTCAATCTGAAGAGAGTTTTGACTTCATTCCAGAAGCAGGGTGGATTGAGTTGCAGCATCTGGAGTTTTAGGAGTTGTTTGGTGCCAGAAAAACAAAGATGAGCTGCACTGCAAACATTTGTTGGCTCTTGAAGCCTGGAGCTTGTGATAGAGGGATTTATTTTTCATTTTCAGTTCAGCTGCAGCTGATTCATACAACCATGTTATTTCCCTCAGCTTGTTGCAGAAGAACAAACAATTCCAGTGAAGTCAATGAATCCATGCAGATTCACTCCTGAAAAGGCAAATTGATCTTCCCCAATTTTCTCTATGTATTCCCTAGGATGTACACAACTATATAATAGTAATGATCATAATTTGTAAAGAAGAGATTGAAAACCTAGCTAAAAATATGACAACCTGCTGCTAGTGCAGGTGTGCAGCCCCTTGGTCGCCAAAGAGCAGTTCACACAGCTGCCTCAGGTGCATTGCAAGCTGAGTGGCATCTGGGCTGCCAACACTGCTACAGACCCAGCCTGAGACACTCAGGACAGAGACAGAGGAGTTGCTGCACACTGCAGATCGCTTCTCACGTGTGGTCATAACAGAAGTTACCGTCACGAATTGCATGCAACAGAACCTGATGTGGTTGAAAATTGCTGTGCTCCATATGGCCTCAGGGTACCCCCAGGGTTGAAGCCGTGGTCAGGGGTACGTGAGAAATAAGATCTTCCTGCAGCACCTTTCCAGAGCTCAGTCAGCACCTACAGAAAGTAAAGATGCATTTCCATACGGTCACTTCAACAGAAAAAAAATCCAAAGCACTAGGTTTTTACCAGGTTTTCAGTCTTACCAGACAGCTCTTATGCAAACTAGTAGGAGTCTGACAATCATACAGTAGTCACTGATGTACAGGAAAGATTAGCTGTATGGAAAAGGTCTAAACATGACTCCTTAAACACTATTGAAAAATATGTGTAACCCCTTCCCATTAATGCTGTTAGTAATGAGTGAAAGGGCTTGGTAAAAGAGTTAATAAATGTCAAGGAAATATTGCAACAGCAGAAACCACAAGTCTCATTTCACTTTCACATATATTTTACAAGAAGCTGACTAGAATTGTTCTTATTTTACGGTTGAAATGAGGATCAGAGCCAGCAATATCACAATCTGGTATAAAGGGTTTGCAGAAAAGCCTGTTTTAAAGATAGACGTCTCAGACACAGGAGGTGATAAAAATAATTTCAGTGTGTTATATGTCTCTGTGTCTTAGGAGGGAAATTTCAAAGTCCCCCTGTATCTCTACAGATGCTTACTTTTCTTTTATTCTTTTGTTGTACTTCAGATCTCTTAACTGAATCCATTAGACACACCACCAAACTTTTCTGCAGCTCTCTTAACAATAGGATGTTTATGTTTGCTAACATTTCAGATATTTTTGTTAAGTCCTTATTCTAAAATCCCTACTTTCATTAAAGGAACTGTTCCCATTGAAGTAAATGGCACAATTCCAGACTGAATAGCATCATTCCCAAATTGGTGTTCTGGTGCCATTTTCTATTTTTAAATGTTAATAATGGAAAGATTTTGTACACCCCAAATATAAAAGCAATACCCTCATTATCTAAGTTTAGCTTGCTTTAGCTGTGAAACTGTTAAAAAGAAAACCCTGTCTCTCTTCATGTTGGGTCCTTTTCAACAATGTCTACTGAAAATAAATCAAATTACTTCCTCCCTGTCTCCTTCTATTCAGTATGATGTGATGTCGTTATTTCAACCTACACAAATATTTTTAATCAGCTTCTAAGATACAACTTTGATACATGCTGAGACAACTCCTATACTCCTAAAATATCTATCTTGTTGTAGTCAGCTTTTCATTTCTGCTAGCAGTCAGAAGCATGGACAAGGATTTTGGGTCCAGGCTGTGGACTGTCAGTCCTCACTCATCACACAGAAGTTTGAGCACAGAGATGCAGACATAGCTGTACCCCTGGAGCATTCAGGTAGTCTGTCTTCAGCAGGGATGTTTTACCCACTTGCATGAACAACACAGGGTCACCTGCAGCCTGTGAACTGCAACCTGAATTTCCAGAGCACGTGAGATATCACTGCCAAGGCAGACCTGTATGGGTTAAAAAGCTCCTCAGACCCCTCCACTTGTTTTCCTCCAATGAGGCGGTTTCCTTTTGTTTTGTGCAGTTTCTTTGTTGTCTTTCCAATGTGTTTGGGAAGGAGAATGCACAGACTGGGAGTATTGCTTCAACTGCTCTAATTTATGGTTTTGTTCAAGCTGATTAGATTTGGGTTACCTAAATGTCAGATGCACTAAACTCCAAAGCTTTGACTCAGACCTGTCTTCAAATGAAGAGCTCACAAAGAAGTATCAAGTGAAAATATCATGCTCATAACACAGTATATCTCTTGGGGTGGTACACAGGAAGAAAGTCATGGTTTAGATGGTTTTCCGGTGGGCATCCAGCATATTTTTATCTCCTTCCTCTGTAATGAGGTAATAAAATACTTTTAACTTCTCCAGACATTGTGTCAGCAATTACCTTCAAACAATACTTTGGATGTAGAGTGGGGAGGGAAGTCTTGGAAAAACTGTAAGTCCCAACTCATGTTTTATTAAGGAAGGAGAAATACTGCTTTTATCGAAGTGTTGAACTGCTTGAACTACCATCAGGTATCAGAGATCATATTTTCCCTAACTGGGTCACAGCATGATCCATCAGTCCCTTGCAAAGCCTAAATGTGTTGCAAGTGATAACCTGCTTGCACTGCTCAACAGGCATAAATAATTCCCTTAAGCCTTTTCATAACAGACCACATACTGCCTTAACAGAAATCACCCCTCTAAGAAACCTGATCTTTTCCTTTTGCTCTCATTTCCTCCAGTGACCTAGTTTTGGAGTAGAACAGCACTTTTCCAAACTCAACTGAGTGTTTTGAACCAGCAATGTGAGTCTTTCTGAAGACATCAACAGAGACTGCAAGACAGCATGTGAGACAGGCTGTGCCAGAGCATGAGGCAGTATCCCACCTGGCGTGCCTGGTTCTGCTGCCAGCCCACCCAGCGTTTGCACTTCACCAACATTGGCAGCCATCCCACTAACTCACCCTGGGGAAGGCAATCCTGCTTTCCAAGCATGCAGAGCCCATCTCTCCCATTCCCAGAAAACGGAAGCACAAAAGAAAGGTCTGCTGGAAAGGGGTTCCAGACTCTGCAGTTACGTCTGTTGCACTAAGAATGGCTTTTGGAATGGAGTGCTGGAGACGCTGTAATACCAGCTAAGGGTTACATAACCAGTACACACACAATGACCAGGAAACCCTTCCAAGAGAAGGAAAATCTCATGACTGAGTGGCAGACCTTCATTTCGTGAGAGGTGGTGGCATTCCTCTGGTTTGAGGGACGCTTTACCACTTATGCAAGGTGAAGACGTGGCCTTAGGCACCTGAAGCAACTTCTTTTGTCCCCCAACAATGACGGTGCTATATGTAGGGGAAATTGAAATCGAAAACAAGAAGTGTTCCTCTTGAAAAACTTTTCTGGTTACTGGAAAACAGCATTTGTCTCCCAGTTTTCTGAGCAACTCGCCAATCTCTCTACACTGTTGATCACAGAAGGTGTTTACTAATTTTACACACATTTCCAAATTGGTAACCCTATCCATTACCCATATGCCAAGCATCAGACTGCAGCAGCTGGTTGGATAACAGTTTAATCTCTTTTAGACAGCTTAAAATCCATGGCTTATAACTGTATAAAGGTAGAACCAGGCAAGATAGCATCAAAATGTTAACTTCAAGGCAAATGGGATGTCAGATGCCATCTAGAACTCCTCAAGTTTCCAGGACACACTCCAAGGAAATCCCTAGTTTGTTTGATGTCATTCCCCACCAGAGCATATTGGCACTAGGAGACATCATGTGAAAAGTGGGGGCCCTCCAAAGTACCTCCTGGAAAAAGCTGTGCTGCTTCTCAAGCTGATAAGAATACTGTACAGCATATGCAGTGATTTATGAATTGATCACAAAAAGTCAATGCACTCTGCCAGGAGAGAGCCAGAGACCACACAAAGACAGCTGAAAGAAGGAAGACTGCTGCTCTTGCACAAGGCCCAGAATGAAGGGCTGAATTACCATCATAACATTTTTACCTTGTGCTGCTAGAGTAATTGCTCCACTTCAAAAGCAGTGTCCAGGGTGGGACTGACCTTATGATATGTATTTTCTCTATTCATTATATGCCACACTCAGCCTGATAGAGAAAAAAGTCCATTCTAGCTTCTCCTTTTGGTGGCAGCTATTAGCAGCAGTTTCAGAAGGATGTGCAAAAATTCCCACAACCTGTAGTCTGATAGCACATTCCTTACAGGAAAACCTATTTTTCAGTATCAAGTGCCTTACAGGATTTATTTTTCAATTGCAGTCATATGTGTGTGTGTGTGTGTGTGTGTGTGTGTGTGTGTGTGTGTGTTCCCACTCATCTCACACAAACTTTCTCTCCAGTCTATCCAAAACTAAACTGATACAATAAATTTTTTTCTTCATCTTTCAATCTCTGGTTTCTCACTTTGTTCTCCTTTCCCCTCACAGAAATCTAAAATTTTGTGTTGTGTAACTCTCCTGTTCCCTGTTACAATATTTCACACTGTACCAGTATTTCATGCTGTTATAATATTTCATGCTGTTATAAAAGACAACTAAATTTTCTAGTAGCAGAAGTTCATGCCAATAGCACTAAGATTTGAAACATCAAGAAGTGCCCTGGCCATGAAAAGAAGCAGAAATTAAAATTTTGAAAAGTCCATGAACTGAAAGTGTGGAAAATACACCAAACTAGATCAATTAAAATGAATATTAAAATCCTAATTTCTTTTATTCACAAAACTTGCTTTATTTTTAACATTTGCACTGTTCATTACGTCTTAACAAAATTTTCAGAATAGGTCATCTATGAAGCGTAAAAACCATATGCTTTTAAAGGCTTTTTGTTAAAAAATAAACAAACAAACCAAACATTTTAAACATACAGGTCATCATAACAAATCTGTCCTTGAAAGCAATTTTATTTTCCTAAGAGAGCACTCTCTAGCAAAAACAAAAACAAAAACAAAAAAGAGTCAAGATTTCTCTTTTTCAAGTTTACCAGACTTGCCTCTCCCTCCTCCAGCTTGGCATGATACTAATGTCCTCAGAAATATTCAGTCTTTCCCTGTTTACAAATGTTGCAACTATCATTTTATCTATCCTTTTAGGGCTTTCCAAGCCACTATGGCTTAACCTTGCCCAGATGAATGATGCCTATTCCGTTGAAACTTGCATCCTCCATCTCTGCCTTATGATTTGCCTCCAGTTCCTATGGCTGAAATTTAGGTAGGATGTTCTCTGCAGGGAGACTGGAACTTCCTGAATGGGATTAACCCAGTCTCAGTGAAGGAGCTGCGCAGGCTTGCTGTGGCCTCCACCTCCTCACCCACCTGCCAAAGTCAATGAGGACATGGCCCACTCCTTTAACAACCTCTAGTAAATATGTGCCTGATGTTGTGTGTAAAGTGTTGATGCTTCCTCCCAGTGCTATAAAATAGCAAAATACTGTTCTTACAGTGAATAACACATATATATATTTCAGATGATTCCCTGAACTTTATTGTTATATTCCACCAGATAACTTCCAAAATTATTGTGGGATTGTGATTTTCTTTCCATCTCAGGAATTCACGCTTTCTTTTTCCTGCCTTTAAAAATCTCTTTCAGGGCACATGTTTGCTATTGCTCTTTTCTGCCTGCATCCAGCCTATTCCTTCCACAGATTTAAGTTCTCCAAGTTCTTGATTCCTTCCTCAGACTTCCCCAAACTCCTACAAGAAGTATGATGCAAACTAATGTTGATAGGAAAAGATGATATTAACCATGGTGGCATTTAGTTCCCACCATGCCATCTGCTCTCTTCTGAGACCCAGAGCCCTCAGGGGGAATTAACTTCTGAGTGTATTGAGTGCCGAAGATTCATGAGACACTTTGTATTTCACAGCCCTGACAGCCCAGCTGCTGGGAAGGGTATGTGTGATCTTGACAGTCTTTAGGGAGGATGACTTGGGGCTGCAGGAGGGCCTGACCCGGAGCTACTGCTCAGCCCTGCCACCCCATGCAGAAGATATGGCTCAGTCCTGCCCTCTTGTCCTACAGTGTCTGCCGCTGTTGCATCTCCAGGCTCATGTGATCCTGATGCAATTCCAATTACATCATCCACATCATGTAACAGCTCAGTAAAATGACTGAAGATAACAGTAAATACAGCTAAAGTACAAAAAGCATATTTCCATGTTTAGTCACCCTTAAGGAACTTTTGAGACTAACTTAAAATTTACAGGGACAACTTTCTGGTGCAAACCATGCTATTTGGTTGCTTTGCAATAATAAGTATACCAACTATTAACCTCCACTCCTAGTCACATATTTTTTGGCTTGTGTTCCTTGTTTTTCAGTTTGCATTTATCTGAGGGGAGGTTAGGGAGATAAGAGTGGTTTAGGATTAAGCCCCCATGCTGCAGCAGGACTGACTCCCTGCTCAGAACTAAACCATAACAATTTGTCATGGAAAGTAGATGAGGTTAGGGCTCTCCCTAGATCACAAAGGCAGAGTACTTAATGAAAAGTCCTTGCAGCATAGAATAATTCTTTTCAAGAATGTGAGATTCTTGTCTGCATACTCCTTTTCTAGTTTTTGTTTGCAAGCCACAAAATAACATAAATGAACCTCTTTACAATACTGGACTTTGAACTGGACTTGAACACATGTTAAAACTGGGAAGGGCAAACTTGCTGCATGCTTTAAATCCTTCTCAAAAACTCCAGATCTAGGTGTCCTAGATCAAATATTGGCTTCATTTTACTCATAACGGTAAGGCCATGTATTTCAAAGCAATTAATTGCACCAATAAAATTCACAGGCTTTGATGAGAGAGGTTGTTCAATGTATGACAGCTTAGTCCAAACTCTTCTTGTTTGCCGCATCTCATGCTGCAATTGCCCCTAAGAAAAAATATCTTGCTTATCTAATATACATATCTTATTACTACACCTAAGGTAAAGACAGAGACCTTTCATATGCACTAGACCACACCTACCATGCCATCCCTATGACTGCAAGAGTTGGAATAGCTTGTATAAAAAACTGTAGCCATCTTCAAGACTTTAAATGTGCTTATTGAGTTGACAGGAAATGCATATTTAGAACAACTTTACTTGACAATAGTCTTCATGGGGCTAATTAGCTATTCTTTCCACTAGAAATAACAATTCCCTTGCAAATTTTCTAATTATATCTGCAGTTGCTTGGAACAGTGTTAGCACAGCAAAGACTTCCTCTAAGCAAGCCTACCGTGAGCCTGCAAGTGACCTTACCCTAGTTGCCAGCTGAACCAAGGACTACGTAACACATTATGAAATTCAGGAGGAATCCTCATGGCTGCTCACAGGGAGGAAGAAGCCCTGTTGAGGCTAAGAGTCAGGGGAAAACACCTGCAGTTCCTTGCTGTTTAATAAACCCTTTTCTATATCTTTCCTAAGAAAAAAGAGAGATGCAGGAAAAAAGCCCTCAGACTTGGAATGGTTTTACACAGAAACTATCTGAGGTTTGAATTCAGCATAAATTAACATGACTCTGCTCACTCTGATCTCCCAGCTCCTCGGCAAGAGCCAGAGGTGAGAGGAGCTGTTTCAGATGGAGAATGTCTTGGAAAAACAAGCTGAATCAGTCTCAACGTTTTGTCCTCTAAAAAAAAAAATCTTTACCTCTGTCTTAGCCTAGTGCAAACCTTCACGAGTAGCACAGCGAAATCTGTACAAATCAGATAGGGTAATCAACCGACCTAGTTTCAGAAGTGATGTTCTGAAAGGCTATTAAAGATTGACCCCTGCTTTTAATCACTAGACCTGCAAAGTCCACAGTGTTTTGATGGCTCGGGGAAAGAGCACATCAGCTTTTCATGTGATGTTAGCCCACATTTGGTACTTTTTCTAGATGTGCTTTCTTTTGAAACTTAGAGATAATGTGGCAATATAAGTATTAATAGCTCTATCTAGAGCTATAGCAAAATTTCTGGCTCATCTTAAAGCGGAAAAGTTATTAGTAAGTAAATTTGCTATTCATAGCTCTGAGCAAACAGTCAGTTATACATATTATTTCATATATGTCTTTCCATAAGAATACATAGAGCAGTAGACTATTTTACTGTACCCTGCAGTCAGCAGGGAACCTCCAGCAAAACTCTCATACTCGTGTGTTGTCCATATAGTCCTCAAGCACAGAAGGAAGGATGATTAAACAGGTAGGTAAAAGACCTATGAACAAGCCTCCAGCTGTTTTACTTTTCGTAGGAGTCATATGGTAGGGAAATTCTTAACGCAGGGAAAAAGACTGTAAGTGATGTCAAAAACAACTTGCCAGTGCAAGGGGCCAACAATGATGCAGAAACTGTGTATATTGATCTGTCAATCCACTGCCCCAGTACACAGTTTCGTTTGGTTTGTTTCAAAGGTGTTAATTCTATGCCAAGAGATCCTGCAGACCACCTCCTCTCTTCTTCCAGGGGTAAAGATATTTTACATTCTTAAATACCCCAAGCAATTCCTCTCTCAAGGTGTTAGTACACTCAGGTAATTGTCTCATACTGGTAGTAAGACTTTGCTAGTAGTTGCTGCTGTCAATTATCTACTACAATTTTTAAGTTATTTTCTAGCACAAGTAGGCCTGAATTAAAAAGTCCTTTTTTTATGAAGCTACATCCTATGTGCTGTATAGGATCATTATTGACTCTCCCTTCAGTCTTTTTTATCTCTCCAGTTTCCAGTGCCATAAATTTGTCCTCACACGTCTTATTTGCTAGACCTTTGACCTGTCTAATTTCTTTACTTTGGATTTTATTTAGATGGTTATCTGTTTCTGGAAGTTCAGTGTCGAAATCAGGACAGCTGCAGGACATCAGGGTTGAACACAATTGTCATGTATTTTACAATTAACAGACATGGTCAGATACCTCCATGTGATGTTTACCTTTTATACAACAGCATAACATTGTTGACTCATCTTCAGTGTGTGATTTGCTATAATTGATAGGACTTTTCCAAATAACTTTTTGTAACTGGTTTTGCTCATTTGGAATAAAGACTAGATTTATTCCATATGACTCCTTCCACACATTTACTGCTGCAGCATCCTAATGAACTGTGTCTTATTTTTCTAAACCATATCCAGTTTACCACAATCATATCAATCTCTAATCATATCCTTAGGTGGAACTATGGCTCTTCTCACTGGAGTACCACTTGAACCTATCCAACATGCTCTCTATTTGATTTTACAAGTGATTCGGAGAAATGCTGAAGAGAATGCAAAGCAGGGTGGGCTGCAACAAAATCATACCCTTCTAGCTTAACACAAATCAGCTTTTCAATACACTTTGAACCTGGCTCCCCCTCAGCTGAGCACTCGTTTTGGAGCAATTTTGCCAGATTCTGTCCCCTCAACCTGTCTATCAGGAGGTCACCTGCTTGTCAAGCTGTCCTACTGAGAGATCAAGAAAACTGACTGCACACAGCCTGTCATGATGTCAGGGTAGAAAATTAGACAGATTTGAAATTGTTTGTCCTGAGAACATTCATTTTGTCTGTTATTCATCCCCGTATTTATCTTCTTGGTATTTCAATACGAGTATTTGTTCCAGTACTTTTCTGAGAATTGAAATTGTAGTCAGAGCTGATAACATCAGTCCCATCCTCATTTGTTGGGGTTTTTTTAAACCTATGCACTATCATTACCTGTTACAGTCCCCTGCCTTCCTGTAACAAGGACAGATGTTCCTGAAGGTGCGGCTCTGGGCTGGCCACAGCCAGTCCTCCAGGTTCAAGTCAGGTCCAGACAAACTGGAAAGCTCTGCCTTAGCTAAATATTTTCTGTTTTAGTCTGTCCTCAGCTCTTACTTCTCTGGTGCTGAGGCAGCTGTCTTTTCTGGTAAAGAGTAAACTGTAACAAGCATCAGACATTTTAGCTTTGTCAGCACCTTCTAGCTTTTCCTTCCCATCCAGTATGGATTTCAGCTTCTCTCACTCTGCCTCTTACCAGTACTGCCCTTACAGAAGACTGCTCAGTACCCTCATCCAGTCCATGCTTAACCATCTTCAATTCCTCCCTAACTCTTCATGTTTTTCCCTCACACCTATTCTTAGTAGCCCTTAGAGCATGTTTACATCTCTTATACCTCCCATTTTAGAGTAAAGATTTAGATTGATCTACTTGCTACAATTTCCAGCTTCCAAAACTGCCATAATTTGGACCTGCATCTTCATCACATTTGTTGTATAGGATTACTAATTCTCATTAATATTTTTATTTTCCCCTTTAAACATATTTTCTATGTGATCTTTTCAGTATGTCTTTCAAGCTCACTATTGTCTGGTTTTCTAAAAACCTTCTGGATTTGCATTATTATTCTACCTCTCCCATAAGCCAGCCTTTTGGTAATCATTCTCACTCAAAATACTAGCATGTTGATGTTCCTTAACAGTTTCTCCCTCTCAATTGCAATCACATGTTAAAAAAGCTGTCTCTTTGGGTATTTTCCCATGCTTCACATCAAGTATTCCTCAGACAAAATATAGTTAACCTCTACCCCAATGTACTTCAGTCAATTGGTTCTTTCCCCTTCCACATCAGACCCTCCTCACCCTACAACCCATACCACACCAAAAGCATTTCAGCATCTCACCATGCAAAAATCTTCCCATTAACTTCAGGACAATTCCAAAAACATATTAGTTCAAGATAGCCAAACTAACTTTGTGACATTTTTGTTCATTATAGTGATTCAAATGGGGCTGGTGAACCAAGGTGTAAAATGGAAGCTATCTGACAGTATCACAAGTCTGTGCATCTCACAAAAGTGCTAGAGGATTTGTACATGTGCTTCCTCTCCTTCTGACGTGGTCAGAGCTGTGCCTTCTGACTGACTGTGTCTCTAAAGCATAAGTCTATTGGAAACAGGCCTGATGCTGCAAAGTGACTGCTCATTTGCAAACCTCAGTCCAGTTGAAGTGGATTGTGCTTTTTTAGGAGACAGGTAAATAAACAGACATCAAACACAGTCTGAGTACAGCTATGGTGCACTTCTGAATAGAAGAAAATTGAGATCTTCTACCTCTCAACAAATGGGGAATTTAAAGTTTCAAGACTAGAAATTGCAAATTCATATGCTGTGGCAAGACTTCAAGGAATATATTCATACAGTCATTTTTCTTCAATATAGAACATAGTGGGGTTTTTGCTAATAAGGGAACTTTTTTTCCTGTTTGTATATTTTCATACTAACAAAACTAAAATGAAAACAAAACAAAAAAATACCAGCCTACCATTTTTATTTTTCATTTGTACTGGTCTGTACATATGCTAAATTTATCATCTAACTAAAACACCACACTGTACCTCATGAGAAAAATCAGTGTAGTTGTCAGGAGCAGTGAAATTTGTGGGATTATTATAAACACCAAAAAAAAGTAAATTGATTTCTTGTCATCTTCTTTAGATTTGTGAGAGGACCTGTTCATGACTCACTCACACCACAAATTGGTTTTTATTAAATAAGGATTCATGTCCCGTGTTAATTATATTTAATTTTCCTGCACCCATTTCCTGAAAAATATTAAACAAATGCATCTTGGTTTGTAGACATTCCTCTTTGGATTATGGAAAAATAGGCAGGCTGAGCAAAACACCAAGGCCCTGCAAGATGTTTGTTTGTCTAAAAAATAACTGCCTCTTTTATCTGAATATTAAATAAATGTTTTGCCAGTGTCCCCTCACAAAGGTAGAAAATTTCATCTCTAAAAGTGCCAGCTACAGTAGCTCTCTGTTTCTAGGAAGCAGATGGTTCAGCATCCCTGGAAATTGAGTGGAAAATGCCTGTCCATACCCCAGAAACTCTGCTGATGAACTGAAGTATTTAACAGCTTTGATGGCTGCCTCAGAAACGGAGCAAGGGGCGGCTTCTCTCTGGAAGGCACCAGCCAGGCTGGCTGTGGCGTACGGGTAACACGTGGCAGGCTTGTCCTCAGCACTACCATCTGGCATCACGCAGCAGCAGGGGAATTTAGGCAATTAATGAATGAAAACTTCCTTTAAAGGTTCCTGTAGTGCCTTTTTCTTCTCTAGCCAGAGTTTATTAACTCCAGCTACCTGGCCAGATGCCAGTTTGGAAACGATCCTGTCATCTGACTTGTGTTCTCCCTGCAGAGTCGGCTGCGTGCAGAAAACTTCTTCATTTTGTGGTCTAGACCCTTACTCTGGAAAGATTTCTGTCTGTTCAGATGCTGACATTGCACCTGGGAGCAATGAGGTAAATACAGTGTGGCACAGCTGCGAGGGCTGATTTCCTGAGGTACCTACACCATGTTCCCTTTACTGGTCACAGTGGTCACCTTTTGACCTAGGAAGTACTGCATGTTGTTGCTGAATAAATTGATTCCCTTGCAATAATCCTGAAAAGTATCCCTTCAAATCAGGAGCAGCATCCCTTTTGTCTTTGACAATGGTAATACTAAACACACTTTGCCATACTTACTGACTACATATTTTCAGGATTTTATATGTAAAAATTGATGCACTGTTTTCTCTTAATAAAACAATCCCAATTCATTAGAATTACTGTCAGTTTAGAGAGCTGTTAGTTTTAGACAGTGACAGATTGAGTTTACATTTGAAGCTTGTTGGCACTTCTGTAATTTTGCTATTTTTTTATTACAAATAAATAGCTTCAGTGATTGCATTCAGCAAAATCTATTAAGGTGAAAGATGGTAAATTTAAATTAGATTGGATTACATAAAATATTCAGAAGAAATTCATTACTGTGATGCCGGTGAGGCAGTGGCACACACACAGAAGTTGTGGATGTCCCATCCCTGGAGGTGTTCAGGGTCAGGTTGGACAGGGCTCTAAGCAACCTGGTCTAGAGGAAGGTGTCCCTGCACATGGCAGTGGAGTCGGAATGAGATGATTATTAAGGTCCCTTCCAACTCAAACCATTCCATGATTCTATCTGATATTTTTTACTGACTGCACAGTGCAGCAAGTCAATAATGTTTTTTCTTCATTTCAAGTACAAACTCACGTTTCAAACTACCTAGAAATAGACATAATGGTTTGCCATGCACACACCTATTGTGCAGTGTGGGGGCAATCTACCTCTTTTCCCTTCCATGGCTCATGACCACAGGGAATGCTTTTCCACTCAAAAAAAAAAAAAAAAAAGGACAAACCCACATTTAAAGAACAAAGCGTCTCTGCAGGTTATAGACATAAGTAAAACCTGATTTTGATTTGAGCTTGTTTATTCTCTAAGCTTCTGAAACCGAATGCCAGGATGGGTACAGAGAGTGCTCTCCAGCTGGCCTGGCCAATCTGCCAGCACACTCCTGTCTAAAGGGCATGCTGCCACCCTGTCCCACTGCCACCCTGTTCCTTCAAGCCTCCTACTCATGGAGTACCAGCAGTTTGCATGTGAATATGTGGCATGGATAATTGTTGTTTGAATACTAGTTTTAATTGGAAAGCTCCTTCAAACATTCCAATATAAGAAATGAAGCTGTTTTGCTGCAGATCACAGAGCTTACTGAAGGGAAAACCTTTTGGACAACCATCACCTGATCACAAAGTGAAATCAGTTGTCTGTCAATGATGCTGGGTGATACAGGGGGTTCTATGCCTGAAAATAACATATTTATATTTTAAGTGCTTAAAACTGTTTGTTTTCTTTAAATTAGCATTCCACATCAAAGAAAAAAATAATAGTATAATTCTAAAATTCTAAAATCATCTGTCCCACTGCAGAGAGGAAAATTTACTTTTACTGTGGCATAGTGCCAGTTCAAGAAAGCATTAAGCAGCAGTCAGTGCCGTTTCCTACGTGGAGCTGCCGTTCATCACATGCCTATGAGCATCATATGCAGGGAAGGCACAAGCATTTATCCAGAGACATGGGATTACATTTCCATGCCAAAAATGCAGCTTGCAGCTGGACATCCTAGGAGTGATGTTGTGAACTCAGTGCTCTCTTTCCATCTCACTGTGGCTCCAGATGTGGGGCACCCAGAGGAACCAGGGCAGACATTCCCAAACTTCCAGCATGATAAGCCAGGAACCTACAGGGAGTGTTGATCTAGAGGCACATATCTAAGGTGTTCCTGTGGGTCTCTGTGATCACTTACCATTAGGGTAAGGGAATCACCATGAAAGGAGTGCTACAGAACACAGACATCTTGCAGGCAAAAGCAAATGCACATACAGACATTTTTTTTAAATGCTATAAGCTAATATAATACTACTCAGACTTACACTTCACAGCAAAATACCCAATCTTTTGACAGAAAATCCAGTATTATTTTTTTCCCAAGTTGGGAATCCACAAGAAAGATTTTGACAGCTGCAGATTTCACACATGTCAAAGGCACAAGCCCTGCTCTTACAGATGGATTGCACAGAAATAGGCCTTTTGTTAAAAAACAGAAAATTAAAGGAACATTTAATCATGCTCTGACAGGATTCTTAGCCTGAGGCTAATACCCTGAGTCCTGTAATAATTCCTGAACTCATACATTGGCTTACAGCAGGTGGCTGCGGAGGTCTCAAGCAGTGGAAGAGCATTAATTGTGGGGTCAACTCTCTAGTTTAATAATAAGAAACATGCCAATACTACTCCTTGCCATAGAAGAGTTCTAGTAGCAATGCAAGCACTCAAAATTATTTTCAATTACTGCATAAATAGTCCCTTTAAAACTTGATCGGAAATTTTGAAGTGCTAAGCCTTTGGCTGTTTTTCATCTTTACAAAATAAATCAGATCTAGAAATCTTTTTAAATTAATATTTATTGGCAACAGTACTTCCAAGACCCTCCAAGTACAAAGATTAGTCATGTCAGAGATGATCATGAATCTTGTTAAAGTTGCTCTTCCCAAACTTTTAGATTGGTTGGATGTTTGAATATCTTGAAAAATCACATTCTTAGTTTAAGTTTAGATATCATGAGTGTGAGTAAATATATCTTTGTCGCCTCCTTTCAAATTTGCCCCTCACAACCCTATAGTTTAGCTTTTATTCTAAGAAACTATTTTTGAAATCTAGCACTTAATTTCAAGAACAAGGAAATTCCCATTTTAAAGAAAGGTTAAAGAGGAAAAGAATTAAAAACAAACTGTAAAGACACCTACTACATGGTCTAAGCAAGTACTTATGAAGATTAAAAACAAAGAAAGGAAATAAGTAAACCTCACGTGTTTTTATCTAAAAGCTAAAAATACCACTGTTTCCTTTTGCAAGGATTTAATAAGAAATATTTGTGTCACCCTAAATTATCTTCAGTTCCTAATGTAGAGCAGGCAGCCACATATGCAGCATGATATAATCTCATTCAAGTGTCTTGCAAACATAATAAAAATGAATGTACACTGGCAGATTCAGAGTCTTCAGGTTTCATTCATACTCCTCTGCACAGTCCATCAATCGCAATTGTCAGCACAGCACTAGGAAAAGACACCCTGTACCCTAAATTTCATGACCTAGATTCAAACCAACCACAAGTGTGTAGGTTCCAAGCTTCCAGAGGTTTGATTTCACATTAGCACATGCCCACACTTAGAATACAACCCTGACTTACTGCAGCAGATATCAGCTAGTAGCTGTGTCATATTTACATTAAAGGGGCCTTTTCTGACACGTGTTTGGCAGAAATCCTTGCAGATATCAGGGTGACGGATTAGTTTGGTGTTTAGCTGTCCCTAAATGCACATGCAGTCAGGGGCAGTGGATTGTCAGGTCAGAGATTCCACAACACCCTTTCTTTCCCTAAGCCCTACCCAGAATATTTTTCAGCACCCCATAGTGCTCTGAATCAGAAACAATACTTCTCCAGGATTCCCCTTTCCAGCCGTGAATTCCCTAGCAGCCTTTTACGGGAAGGCTTCGGTGGCAATTTCTGTCCAGATGGGAAGCTGGGATAGAGTGCAGCAGGCAGCTGCTGATCCCTGTGCCTGCAGGACTGTAGGCATCGGGTTGCAGCCCCTGCCAGTCACAGCACGCTTTTCCCTGCTTCCTGACACTTCAAACAGGGCCACTGCATGTTTGACAAGCAACATCAAATGTGGCAGGTGAGTTTCCCCAAGCCACTCTCTTTGATAACATCCTCTGAATATTTTCTGTCTCTGTATCCCCAAAGAGCACTCCTTTTCCCTAGCGTGCAAAGACAATTTTACATATACTTTTACTGTATAAACATTCCTACTGTCATTTTGTTCTGGTGTGTGGATTTTTGGGATTTCTTGGTTGGTTGGTTTATTGGTTGGTTTTTTGGTTGGTTGGTTGGTTGATTAGTTGCTTCATTTTTAGGCTCAAAGACTCAAGGCCAAAAGGAAATTAAGGTAACATTAACAATTTTTCCCTTGTGCTGCTCAGGTGGCCAGATCTAAGGCTCTGAGTGTTACCAAGAAAATCAGTGCAAGCACTGGAACTGGGAACTTAAATGGGAACAACTCCAGGCTCATCACTAATGGGCTGGTCTGCAACCACTTGCCTTCCTTATTTAACGTCAGACTATTAGAGAAAAAAGTTGTGCATGAAGAGACTGGAGAAAGACGTCAGCTGATTTCAAATCAATTACAGCAGCCTGTGTGCCTAATTCAGGTGCTTTCCTGGAGTTGCACAAGCACTTGTAGCAATCTGACCCTCTGCGTCCGTGGGAAGTCAGGCAGCTTTGCTAGAGAGGCCAAACGGGAATGGCAGTGTGCCCTAGTATCGCTGTTTATGGAGGCCCTGGAGAATGTTGGCCTAGAGCACATGACTCCAAAAGCTGCCTCGCTGGTCATCCTGCCTCCTCCTCGGAGGAAACGGTGTGCAGCTGAACAGGCTTATAAAAGCAGAGATGCTGTCTGCACTCCACATGCAGAATGTGACTCTGCAAATGACATTTTCTGTGCCTTGTCATTTCCTGGGGAGCCACACAGCTAGCAAGGCAAGAGACTGGTCTCCATTCTGAGCAGAAGGAGAACGCCATGACCCCAGTAAGTTTGTATTCCCTGTGACACGGTACCACTGAAATGGATGAGCATTGACACCACTCTACAAGGAATTTTAAAAGTTTTTTCTGATCTTATGTCCTGGCTAGTGGTAAAAGCATAGTCTCATTGAGTGACAGCCAACAAACTGTTGCTGCTCCCATCGTGCCAGGAGCAGGGAAGCAGCTGGCAGTACCTGAGATGGCGCAACAGTGCATAAGGCTGGCATGCAGCACTCACCACTGTTCTTGCCCTGGCTTAGCAAAGCTCTGTATCAGCCTTACTCATTTCCACATTTCAGTTTGGTGTTAACCACACCCTTCTAGCCAACTTAAATGATCTGGACTGAGGTATCACTTGTCAGTCAGGTGAAATCCAGTAAAATCCTTACAGAAAGCCATGCTCTCACTTTGACAACCGAATCCCAGATGATCAGAAGAAAGAAGTGCATTTCCATCTTCATCAAAATTAATAAAATCAGGTCCTCATTTAGGCACCTGCATGGACAAGTGGAATCTAGCTCTGATCGTTCATTACAGAGAAATCTGTGAACAGCAAAGACCCCTTAAAGGAAAATTGAGGGGAGAGCTGAATTCAGGATGTTTCTGTGTGTGCCCCAGGAGCTGTTATTTTTATGTTTTGTGAGGCTTCTTTAAGAGTCTCTTGAGGCACTGTATATCTGCAGTTAATTTTATACAGGAAAAAGGCACTAAACAAGATTGAAATGGTAGGTGAAATATATCTAACTTATTGAAGCAAAAGTATTTCTTTATCTAAAGTAACAGGTATCGTAATGAAAAATCTGTGTTTTGAATCACGTAAAATGGAATATTTCATAACATGTTGAGTGTAACCACACACCAGGATGTGATTTGTTTTGGAAATTAATAAGTAGCAATAACTTCCCAAATCAAATGCTGGCAAGAACCAGCCCTTTGCTATTCACTAGGCAGAGTCTCCTCAGAAGTCATCAGTGACGCTAATTTAAGCACAGCAGCACCAAAATGGAGCATCATTTTCCCTCAGTCCTGTCACAGGGAGCCTAGGGAAGGTGGGAGCAGAGCCCCAACGCACCTGGCAAATCCCTCTGCCAGAGAAGATCCCAGTCACTCCTGGTGCAGCCCCTGGATTTTGCAGTGGAGATATATGCTGGCTACGGCAGACAGAGAGCCCCTCCTGCCACAGCTCCTGCCCCAGGCGAGGCTGAGTGAGAAAAGTTCCCTCTTGCTCATGCCGTGAAGTGACGTCCTGGCACGCTGGATTCAATGGCCATGCCTCAGTCCATGGCACACAAGAAGAACTGCTTTTCTTGGCTGAAATCCAAGCTGGGTAAATGCAGTTGTCATGGCGGCCATGCAGACATGTCTCCCTGCCTCCTGTTTCTCTGGAAGTCTCAAATCTGGGGGTGTAGTATAAATGACAAAAAAACTGTATGCTACTTTCCTGGGACCTTTTAGATATGTTATAATCTCAAAGCAAAATACATTTTGCCTTCTGACTCCCTACACTTGCTTCACCTTCTAAAAGCAATATGCCTTTTGTGCCAAAAACCAAACCTCAGACTCTCATAGCACTTGACCCCATACATCCTCTTGTATTTCCCTAACCAGTATGCACCAAAGGTGTGAGTATCCTTCTTTGGAACCAGTCATATAAAGAGCACTTGTCACCTGCTTTTTTTTAGTTGCTTGAAATGAATGAATAAAATTTATAATTTCTACAGGAAACTGAGAAATAATAATATAAACTTATTCACTACTATACTACGAAGAAGAAAACTAAGTATTCCTTCAACATTTAATTTAGGGACTAAAATTTCCTTAAGCATTATAGGACCTTGGGGCCCAAGGTGCTCCCTGCACTGAGGCAGCAAGTCAGGCCCTGCCATGTGATAACTCAGATACTGCGGCAGTGAAGCCTGGGCTTCTTCTCTTCTTCTTTTTGCCCCACCTCCAGTCAGAATTTCTTCTGTTCTTTACTAATATGATGATCTTTATAAGGCCTCGTGCAAATGCCTGAGAAACTTTCATAATTTCTCTGGCACTGGATAGGTGCAGACACCCTTCTGTTCAGCAGAGCTGGGATGCCCCTGATAGTGCAAAGATTTCTTCCTAGGGACAGAAGAGCTGGTATCTCTTTGGAAACATTCTTTACTTTGATAGCCACACCTCTCTTTAAAAGAAAGGAATCCTTTAAGCTGTCATTTTCACGTTACTCACGTATAATGTTCTCCTGAGTTAAAATTTCATGTTAATTAGTTAGATACCTCTGTCTGACTGCCCCATTTTCTCTTGTTTTTAAAGTAAGTGTGAAATGCCCAATCATAAAACCAATACAGTTTAGAGAAGAAGAAAACAATTATTAAAATATTAATTTTGGATGTGTACCAAGAAAATAATTTCTCAGTTGTGCCTCTGCAACACTGCTCAATGTTTATTTGCAGGGTAGCTGATCAAGCAGAAATCCTCCATTCTGGAACAATGGGGCCCATTGTTAGTGGTTGCACCAAAGGAAAATGCTAAGTATATTCCTAGCTTTTCAAACAGGTGGCTGAAAAAGAAATGACAATAGCATGGAAGAATATTAACAACATTTGAAACCCGAACAAATGGCTTGATTTTCCAAGGTTAGTCACTTCATACTTCTTCATATCCCTCACTGAAATTAAAGATTTTGATCCATGAGAAAGCCAAACACACTACTGCAAATTAAATGGTACTTATCATTCTATACCCAGGCTCTATACACTGATTATTTCCTGCTGTTAACACACTGTTTTGTCAGAAGATAAGAGGGAGCAGGTATGTTTGAGGATGGGTCACAGACTGTGGGCCTTCTTCCACAAAGCTTGGGCCCCTGCCTTCTCATAAGCAAAATGAGAAGTTCAACAGGTTAAATCAGCTGAACCAAGCCACTTACCCATCTAAAAACAGGGTGAAATACTCCATAACCTATTTGTATAAAAAGGCATGACACAGGACATTGGCTAACTCTAGTAAATTCTGTAATTTGATGCAACTAAAAGAAAACACCCTTCCTTTAAAAAAACAATGTATTTTTGAACAAAATGCTTTTCATATTCATAATCAGCACTAAGTTCTATAGAGCGAGATGGCAGTATTCTTCAGGAGTCTCTTAATAGCAAATTGATATCAACAATCTCATCTCCAGCCACTAGACAGCAAATCTGAACTAGAGAAGGACTATTTTGCAGCTCTTTTAATCTGTGTATGCCCTCAGGAGTGAAGGGAATAGATATTTGCTTCTGACAGAGCGACAGAAAGGACTGGAAGAAGGCAAAGGTTGCCACAGGCATGCACACCAAGTGCAACAAACAATGCTGCACACACTTTGGCTAGGACATGTAATTCAAGCACTGTCTACTGTATTTGCTGAGGAACACGGGACCTCTAGGGTGTGGCAGAAAGGTTTATTTTTATTGCAATTGCCCTGCAAATGTACATTTAGCAGTTAACATCATAACTAGATTCACACTTAATTTTGCAATCTGTAGTTTTTATGCTTCTCCTGTAAGAACACACAAGCCACTGCTGAGTAGCATCATCAGCATAGCATAACTACTACATTCTCATCCTGGCAATGGGCTCCAGTAAGATGCAGTCTAAATGCAGGTGGGATTTACTACCCAAGTCAGACATATCATGTACTGGGAGGAAAATAATTGTGTGAATCACACTACATTTATGAAGTTCTTATTCTATCAGCTTTTCTTTTGTCAGAATTAAAAGGTAAGAAGAAAAATGTTGGTGAGGAATGATGTAGACTGTAGAAGAAAAACACATATAAGATCTCACAGAGAAGGTTTCTCAGCTCTGCTTCAAAACTAACCATTCATTGTTCATACACAGTGCTTGGATAGTGATTGATCACTGACCAAGGTACCTTGCATATTTTTTTATTATAATCCATTTTAACATCATAATGTTTTCCATATCCTCTTGAAGTTTCACAGGACTCTATGTATTTGATAACTTACAGCAGAAATCAGTGCTGCTACCTGTTTTCTCCCATTATTTTTCCCAAAACAAATGTGTTGCATTTTGTGACATTCAGATTTGATGCAACTGGTCTGAGGAGAATGAAAGTGATTTTACTGGTAATTATGGGTTGTAAGGTCTTTCATAACTCTATTCCTACCATCAGGATACAGGCACTCTGCAAAGGAGTACTCTCGTTCTGTTGGCCTCAAAATGATAAATCGTTTTTTACACTGCTGAGAAACACACATTGCAAAATTGCATTATCATAGAAGAAAAAGATAAAAGGGAGAGCGAGAGGGAGAGAGAAAAAATTAATACCTAGGTTTCAAAGGTCAACATTTTCTCAGCTGTGGAGGTAAAATGCTGCATTCATTTGTATTTGAAAGTATTTTACAGTTATGAAGTATTTAATAAGAAGTGTTATATACTGAAAGTACTTTATTTGGTTTGGATGTAGTTTATGCAAATTGGTTTTAAGTGTCAAAATTTACTGCACCTGTGACAAGCCTGCATGCCTTATGTGCTAGCCTTAAGAGGGCCTGTGAGCATGTGCACGTGCAGCAAGTTTGCATTTGTGCATAAAAGATACAGTACAGACACTATCTAAGTTCAAGTGCATATTGAGTAAGTTGCTAATTTTTTGTGGCTCTGTGTAAACAAGGACATGTTAGACTTTCAAACTCCAGAAGGCACCTTACACAATTGTTACAGAAACATAGTTACCTAATAATTTTTTAGGCTTGGGGGCTCTCTGAAACATCTGAATAGGCTGACAGATGGTGCAAGACCTCTGTGCCCTTCTGGAAGCAATTGCGAGGCCCCCAGACAAGGCTCATTAGCATGTCAGATAGCACAGGATGACTGCAGGGAGGGAATGAAATCCTAACCTCCCATGTCCACCTGCCAAAATCCAGCTCGCTCGCAACTGGCATTTTCTTTTTTTTGACCTCTGATGCCCTCAGTGCATTAAGCCAGAGCTGAAGGACAGACTACTGGCACTCCACATTGTGGAGTGGGATTGGAAAATAGCCATTCCTGAGCTGGAGTGCATTCTGATCACACTGTATTTACAGGGAAGTTAGTCCTGGAAGCCTCAATTATGTAAACAAGCTTTTCTAACGAATCTCTTTCCAAGCCAAACTTCCAGATAAGCCCTGAACTGTCATTTTGCCTATTACACAACTCAGAGTAAAGCTCAAATCCATTAAATTGTCGTGTTATGAACACTTACTGTTATATTTTGAAGATGAACATGTTTATATCCCTGAGAGTGAATCAGGAAAGCTGTTCCCTCTGAAGCTTCCATACTGGCAGCTAGCAAGATAATGCATGCCTGCTCTCTGTACAGTGACAGGCCAGCCAAAACTGTAAGATATCTTTTATTGCATGAAAGTATCAAGGAATTAAATGAAAAAGGACACTTTATGTCATGATAGCAAAGGCCCAAGACATAACTGCCCAAATTGGCTAGAAAAACCGAGAGTTTCAAAGCCATCTCTTTTCTGCTCCAGGTCTGTGTCTATGGTATGACATGGAAGTATATTTAGCACTTGTACAAAAGAGAGTCTGTGAACCATATGTCATCTTGTAGAGATAAGTGAATGTCTTTCATTGAAAATTTTAACTGCCAACATATTACTGAGGGTTTCCAGAGAAACCTGTTACTACTGTGAGTATTGTAGTGTTAAGGACCTGGATTCCATAAAACTGGGCCAGAACACTGCCGTACTACAGACACAAAAATAGACCCCTGTTCATCAAGGATTCTAAGCCAATAAACATGCACACTCACATGCAGCCTCTTGGGAAGCAGAGAGACACACCCAAACACCAAACCATCATCCTGCCTGATGCACTCTGAATTCTCAGCAGCCTTCAACACAGGACACAGAGTAAGAAACAGGACGCACTGAGGTTCTCATTTCATTGTTGCAGGCAGCTAGCCTGCTACGATTCCTGTAAATCCCTTTATAGTGATGAACCTTGACACCATAAATAATCCATAATACCAGGTACAGTAAGCTTGCTGAAAAAGCTTCTGACTTAGAGGAACTTTATACTGAATTAAAATCACTCTACTTGCATGAATATGTTAAATTCAGCCTTAGTGAAAGTTAAAGTAGTCAATCCAAGTTTACAAACCTTTGGGTACAATTTAAATAGTTCAATGATGAAGTCCTATCTACTATGATTCCAGTTTCTGATTTTGTCATCAGAAATGGTTTTGACAAAATTAGAATGGTTATGTCATGTAACCCCAAGGAAAGGTAAGATGCTGCAGGCATCTTGGAGGACTAAACAAAACATATATTCAGGGTTCAGCCGCATCACGCAACATCAAACATTCTCCATGTCACAAAGAAAATATGACCGTAAACCACTGCTGCATTTTGGCTCCAAGGACAGTTCCCTCCATTTCCCCCTCAGGCAACTGAGAAGACATTTGTAGCTGTGCCCGGGCTGGGCACACTGAACTCCATAGGGCACAGATGAGCCAGATGCATGTTAGTCACTTCACTTGTTAGCTAACAGGTTGGAAAGGCTTTCAGTAAGTCTGTAAGGTAACAGGACAGGAACGTGGTGACCAGCAGAGCATGGCACAGCAGTCCATAAACTGCTAAACACATCTGATCATACTGTCACAAATCCTGTGTGTGTGCACACGCAGGAGGACACAGAAGAAGGGAGAGCAGACAGATAGCCATTAGGGAGTTTTACAATAAAAAACCCATCTTCATATTCCCCTTCCCAGATTTCAGCTATCAAATTTCCTACACTTGGGTTCTGACTGCCATACAAGCTGCAAATTCATGCAAATCTTGCATCACTGTTTGGCAGGGTACAGTTTTTTGGTGTACCCTGCTGTGATTAATCACTGCATCTGAAATTCAGTTCTTCTTCTTTTGCCTTCTTCAGGAAAGTGTTACAGAAAATCATCATTTAGACACCCAGCTCTCGTTAAAAATCTGATGAAACACTAGCAAAGAAAATGTTGCTCTCTGATTGAGTCATTTGCATTGGATGTAATAGTTTTTTATTCACATGTTTTATTAAAACAAGTAAGTCATTAAATCCATGGCAATGCTGTCATAGCTGACAAAGACTGCTAGCATTGCTGTTTAGATTTAGAACTTCTTTGTGTGAGGGCACAATGGATTCAGCTGTGTTAAATTAAGAAATGTTGGCAAAGGCACTTGAAAATTTCACTTTCCTACACTTCCAGGACCTCACTATTTATTTTATGGGGAACTTAGTCAGAGACCAAGAAGCCAGTATTTCCAGAGGCACATTCAATCAAATTCACAGACAAAAGAATGAGGAATTTGAATGGGTTGGATCTAGCTGATATACATATTTGACCTCATCTGCTCTGGTGCTATACTGGCTTTCTGACACAGATGAGAGGGCAGCAAAAACTGCTTCAGTGTAACCCTATCTTATAGCTACAACCTGGGGCTCTCTGTTAACAAACAGGACCTGGTATCTTTCGCTGGAAGTTTTTTATGGTTAGAAGGGTAGAACCCAGGCTACCCTTTCCTATGCCTCAATCACATTTGATCAGTTAGGTACTTTTAAGAAAAAAGTATCTTTTATAATAGTACTTGTTTCACCAAAATTTTTGCTCAGAAATAGAAAATAGATACAGCTCAGCTAGCTGTTTGGAAAGTACTTTAGCGTCATCACCAAGGAGCAGTGTGCAGAGACCTGGCTAGAATACAAGTCTCTGTATTGCTTTTTGTTTTCTTAAATTCCACAGAACTTTCCAATCATACGAATCTTCTCAATTAATGGAAATCAAACACAAAGGAATACATAAAGGACAACCTATAAAAAAATAGCCTTCTTTTCCCCCCAGCATCATTTTAATATGTATCATACAGTGTTAATATTATCTGTTATACAGTCTTGCTTGTACACTCATTTCTAGGGAGGTTCCTAGAGGCAGAAGCCATATAGGACAGGAACTTATTAACTGGCCAGTAAGATGTTTCTTGTTATAATTTTCTGAACACCGAACTCGCATGTGCAACAGTACATGCAGCAGCTTCAACAGAGCCATATTAGCAGGCGTAACACTCCCACACTCAACATGACAAGTGAAAGATACCTTCCCTGACCTCACTGTCCTACACAAGTTTGAATTCTTTTATTATGTCAGAACATAAACAGATAGAATGATGTCCCAGTCTCACCCTGGCCTCACACCAGCTACAGGATGTCCTCAGTCTGCAGACAGGAAGAGAAGCAGCACCTCAGGCCACGTCACAAATCCAGGGACACACGTGCAAATGGATGCAGGCTGGCCTCCTCCACCAGCCACATCATGTGGAGACAGTTTTGTTGCATTTGTAGCAGTGTAAATAGGGAAATGTTCTTCCAAATGTTCCCTCAACCTCTTCATTTTCTATATTAAAATTACTTGGGTGGATAGACGGGGACAGGCAGTACAAGAGGGTTGTGATAATAAATCTCTGCACTCAACTGCACTGGTATACTACACTAGACTAAGGTGATTTTGCTAGTATTCCCATAGGAAGAGTAGAAAAGTCAGGACTTTTTCTTGCATTTTAACCACTCCAGTCTGCAGCATGTTCATTTAAGCTCTTGATCATGGGGAGTTTGTGCAATTACACTACTCTTTAAGCTCAAAACAGCTGCACACTCTATCTGATGCCACTGCAGAGGAGGTGGTGAACACTACTTGGAAAGGTGAGGAGAACAGCTAGGAGAAGTGCAGCTTTAAATGATCTTAGTTACACCTACTCAGGCTTCTCTGTCTTAAAAACAGAGACACCTGCAGAGGCATCTGCAGACTAGTCCATTGCATTTAAACACCTTTTCTAAGGTGAGCTGGTTTGAAAACTTTCACCTGAAGTGAAAAATTTTTTTAAATAGGTTTGATTAATTAAACAATCACATAGCCACAAAGAAGAAAATGTTTGCAAAAAGTACTGAGGTAGACAAGAACATTCAGAGATGTAAACAGAGTAAATATCCTATGCTCTCACTAATGAGAGTCAAATATATGACATGCAGTACATTGCATAATATTTTTCCAATTAAGCAGCTGATCTCTTTATCAGGATGTCAGTTAAGGTGATCTTCCCATCTCTTCCATACATGTGCTCACATATTGGTCTGACTCCATACAGGAAAAAATTACATTTGAAATCCCAGGTGACATAGATAAAAAAGCCACAGGAGAAAGGCTGAACGTAAAATAAATTCCAACTATACTGCAAATCTTTGTCAGTTGGTGAAAATTGTTTTAGAAGATTTTTTTTTTTGCCTTTCTTTTCATGGCTTTTTGCTGCCCTCCTTTTATCAGGTTTGCACCTTTACTACTGGTATAAACAACTCTCTCTGCCAAGCAGTTCCCATAATTATGTCACTACTAAACCACTCTTCCCCATGATTTCCTGAGGCAGTTGTTCAATGACTCATTGTAACATCATGCTTCAAAGTAATTTAAGTTCTTCCTATCAAACTGGCTAAGAATTTTTGGAAAGGTGAATCAGAAGCCATCCTCTCCATTTCTTAATTATCAATATTTATTTCCCTCATAGGAAGAGTTATTGTCCTTCTAGCGGTGAAATGAATGTAAAGTGAGTATCAAAGATCAGTGTCAGTCATTTGTACAGCAGAATGTAGCAACCACTGGAAGAGAATAAAAAAAAACTATTCCTCAACTGTTGTCATTATTTTTAAAGACCCATGCAATTGTCTTGCAGTGCCACTGAAGAGTCTTTGTGACACACAACACTGCAAGGACAGTCCCTAGCCCTACAAGGTTTAGCTAGAATCTCACGGGTATTAGACACCCAATTTTACATGATCTCAGTGGAAGAAGGTGCAAACTTCGAGAGGACTTAGATTTTTAGAGGTCTTTTAAGAGCTGAGCTTCCTGAACTCTGGAGGAAGGGAGGAAGGGAGGAGGAGAGAGACAGATGGACAGACAAACCAACAGACAGGCAGAGATCTGGAGTAGAAGAAAGTAAATATTGCTGTTAGTTTTTCAAATAAACGAGGCATGCACAGACACTTCAGATGAGATGTTCAAAAGTGAACAACACTGATTTAAACATTCAACCGAGTGATGTCCTTAGTTCCCTTTTGTTTTGTGGTCCTCAATTAGATTTGCATGAGGAATTTTTTAAAAGACAGCTATGGTCTTGTGAAACAGTCCATGGCAGAAATATGAACTGAACCTAGAACTTGAAGGAGCCCACTAACTGTAATCCACTACAAATACCTTGGAGTTTTATCAAGTTGTAGATCAGTTTTTAATAGAAATAAAGCTTCTGTAGGAAAATTAATGAACGCTATTCAGCTTCTTCATGCCATGTGTTACTGACAGAGAGCCAGATCGTATCTGTTGCAGTTGTTGCGTGTCATCTCTTTGTAATGGCTTATGCAATGAGGACACCATTACAATATTAATATTTGTGGCTCTGCAGGAAGAGTTTGTTTAGTTAAACAATTTACTTCAGGAGCAACACCTGTTACAAATGTAGCTACAACATTGTAAATAACACTGCTACAATTATGTAATTGTGTATGATTTAATATCTACACACAAGCACAATCAACAGTGGAGTTTATGGTTTCAATTCCACTGAGACCTTTGTTGCTGCGTTATAGTAGCTCTTTCACAACTCAAAATACTTGGTGTTATTCAACTTCATGATTTTCCATGCTGATGTCCACTAATATAATGTCAGAAAACAACAAAAAAAAAACTTTGTTACAGTGTCCTTCCTTAGATAATCTGTGTACTTTCACCACATATTAGTCTCGGTTTGAAAATCTAGTGTAATAATAAACCTATCACCAAAGTACTGTGAGGACCAGTAATATCACCAGAAAGCATCAAAACAGTATATTGATTAAAAGTTTGTGAAGGTAAGCAAGCATATACAAAATTAACCTCATCTCTGGAGCAAAATGTCCTGAGGAAATATTAAGCACTCACTGAATACCAGGATACTGGGCAAGCTGTTGACACATTCCCCATAGCTAAACTGTTCCCTTTCCAACCAGCTACACTCCCACCTCATCCTGTAAACCAGCTCTGACCTTTCTGTGGGTGAATCGTGCTCATTCTGTTCAAGGACAAACTGACCACCTAAGAACAACCTTGCCCTTGACAATTACTCAGGCTGGCCCTCCCTGCAAGGTCTGACACAGACTCTTTGCCAGAGCAGCAAAGGATGGCTCACCACCCTGCTTCTCACCAGGCTTATGCTGAGCCACACTGGGAGGGCAGAGCACTCCAGCCTGCAAGCTGAACAGAATGGACTGACTTCACTCAGAACTGCCTCTGGCTTGAACCTGGTAGGGTTCTTCAGCTTGTTCAGATCTTCTTGAGATGCTGTGGAGTGCCTGCAAGCTTAAGATCAGTTGTTCTGTAGCTCTCTGTCCAAAATAACAAGCAATTACATCACAGTCTAATAGAGAATTTTTTGCAGCATCATGCTAGGACTTGCCATGGTGAGTCCATACTTTCCATCTGAAGGGATCCCAGAGCAAATATCCCACCAGCAAAGAATAAGAGCAGAATAAAATAACTGAATCAAACAAAGAGCAAGACAAACGGAAATTGCAGACACCTGGAATGCACTAGGCAGGGTTTTTGGCATTAAACCAGAGTTTAGCCACGAAAGTCCCCACCAGAAAGCACTGTTATTGGTAACATGCACTCATGAGCCAGGCTTCAGTATTAAAAGGACACAGCTCAGAGCTTCATAAAATCCTTTGTTACCAATTAATGTAAAACCATGAATTTGTACATATGCATGGTCCTTCCTATAGAGTAGCCTAAAATTACTCCACCTGACTGATGAAATGGCATGATATGTACTACGTCAGGAACCTTTCTCTTTAGATACATCTGTTAGTGATCCACAGATGAAAGGATAGTTGCACCACTCATGCTAAGAAAACATTTACACAGAGGTTCTTTTTAAGACTCCTGAATGCCCACTGTTCAATTTTATGGCACCCTGCATTCAGAAGTTTATACTGAGAAGCATAGTGGAAGTTCATAACATCTGTCTTTTAGTCATGTGATTTATATACCTATGTCAGCAGTTAAAACTCCTAGACAGGCAGTGGAGAAGAGTTACTTCCTATCTTAATATGGTAGAAGTACTGTGTTAGATCAGAATTTAATGTAGTAAAATATCCTCTTCCCACTTGTGGTCATTATTTTATTAAGGATGATCATGATCACTGAACATGGACATCCCAGATCCTAACACAGACTACTCATGAAGTTCCATTGCTGGTCCTGCTCCAGCAGGAAACACCATTCCCTGCCTCCCCAGCCTGGTTACTATCTTTCTGCTTATATTTATCTGTGCCTTCCCTTGTACATCTAGACTGTTTATGTAGTGCAGTTCAAAGACCTTAGTGAAGGAATCTTGCCAAAAGTCTTTCAGAAATCTGGGTAGTTTGTATCAAATGGTCTCTCATAGTGAACATGTTTTGGTAGATCACTTCAAAGAACACATAGGTTATTGAGGTAAAACTTTCCTTTGCACAATTTACTGTTAACCCTTTGCAAATACATTATATTTGTCTGTGTTCATTCTTTCTGGTTTTTTCCTTACCATTTTTACCAGTTTTCCTACTACAGACATTATCCTTACATGACCCTACCTCCTTGGGACGTCATCTGGAAAGCATTTTAAAGTCTGGTGTCACATTTACCAGCTATCAAAGCAGTGCAAAACAAGTGGTTACACGCCAATGTTAATCATTGGGACGTTTCACCCCTGAATTTCTCTAAAACTCTTAAGTCAATACCATCTGCTTCTAGCACTGTGTTACTGTTCATTTATTGTTTCATAATTTTAATTTTGGGCTGGTCATCTGATGAGCCTCTTAGAAAGAAAAGCTCCAAGATGGGAATCTCCCTGGCTTCTTCTACTCTGAAAAGATTTTATTTATTTGTCCTGCAACAGCTTTGTCTTACCTAAATCATCCTTTGATACCTGTATCATCTATTGGCCCTACAAGCTCTCTGGCAAGCATCCCGTTCTTGATGCACTTGAAAAAAGATTTATTATATCTGTTAACTGTTTCTCAAACTCTATTTTGGACAGATAATTGTATTTATATATTTAACCTGACGGGTTTTATGATCCTTTACTTTTCTTCATTTGGATAGCACTTCAACCTTTTGAAGTATTAAGTTTAACATGGGGTAAATTTTCTCTCCCTGCTCTACAAAACTTGGCTTCCTTTTGCACTCAGTCCTTTCTCAGTAAGTGCAACCTCTGGTCTGTGTGTTTAATATGGGTCTGCAGGAAACCTCCATACAGCCTGAAAAAACAATTGAAAAGCTTATGTGCTGTGAAAGCCCCATTAACATATGGATTTAACCTAACTTCTGACTTCCAATGATGAAGTTTGATAGTGTCAATTTTTCCTTAAAGCATGAGGAGTAGGAATCAGCCAAAGCCTTTAAGAAAAATCTACAACAAACTGTGACAGGATATACAATTGAAAGACTTGGGCGGTCTTAACTACATATTTACTAAATACTGCATTACATAATTAGTAATGAAAAACTACTACAGTGATAGAATGCACCCATAAGAATAAACACTTCAGAATCAGCCCTCAGAAATGCCAGGCACATTTCGTGATTTAGGTTTGCTCTTTTACTGTCTTCTTCTGAAGGCAAAAAGCTGACAAGGTCCCTTCTCCTCTGCTACAGATGTTCTTTGATGTTCACAAGCCAAGGATCCAGCAACTTAAATACACTTCTTGAAAGAGCAAGATGTGATTCCATTTATTAAAGGTAGTGAGTTAGCCCCTGGAATTAAGTATTATGTTATGGTAGCTAGAATTGCATTCTGTTTCAAACTTTCAGCAACAGATTCATTCAAGAACAACATCAGTCACAACAGTTTAATTTCTTGTCTTTGAAGATACTGATCAATTGAACTTCTTTTTTTTTAACAAACAGCTTTAAGGGTTTATTAACATAGGCCATTGAAAAGTGTACTATCCTACTTACTACAGAGAAGGGAAATTCCTCCTAGCTGTACATCTGCAAATATACAACACCCTCAAGGCATCTCCCAGAAGACCAAGTTTTCTTTCAATTTTCAGAGCAAAGTACTTTTTCTTCCGGTGATCTACGAAATCAAGAAATCCTACCTTCCTGCCCTTGAACACTGATTTAATAAGGACCAGTCATATTTAATGACCATGGCAAAATGCCAGCTAGCATTTCAGGGCCCAGCAGACTGTGAAGCAAAAGGTTGTAATAAGAATCTTGGCGGAAAACACTGTTTCAGGTAATTTGTAAAAAGGACAAGTGTTTCATCTCTGACATTCTTTTAAAACTTGAAAGAGCTGTGTAGTTAATGCAACTGCTTTCTTTTACAGGCATCTCTTATATTTGCCTGGAGTCATGTTGATCTGACACAGGAGCAAGCTGCTGATGGGCATCTGCCATTGCTAAGCACAGCTACTAAAATCTTGGAGCAAGGTGCCAATCCCCCAGTTCTTCTGAATGGCACTTGGGGATGAGAGGGAGGGACACAAGGAGAAGTGCTGTATATAAGTATAGTTCAGCACAAAAAACCCCACTTGACAGAGCCCAGTGTGCTTGAGTACTTGAACTCAGTCAGGCTCCGCAGATGTCACTCTGTCTTTGTGCAGCGTGTACTATTGATTTTGTTTAACCCGTGCACCATCTTCCACTGTTTCAGTTGGAGTTACTGGCTCACAGCTCTGCAAATGACTGCAGCATGAAGACACCTGCAAGGAGACCAGAACAACCCTCATCTTTTATCAGACCACAATCACGTAGCAGAATGGAGGACTTGCCACAGTGCTAGGCAAGTGGTGTATGTCCATAGACCTGACCTGCTCCAGCTGGATGGCACGTTTTAGCTAAGGAAGGAGTAGAATTTAAATAAAATTGAAAAGGAGGGTATGATAGGAAGACCAGCCAAGCAGGACAGGATATTTGTACAGATCAGTGAGCACAGAAATCACCTAACCTCTCTTCCCCTACTCCTTCACATGGGAGGTGCCGAAGTGATGTCACCCTGAAATCTGGTCCCCTTCTAAGTGCTGAGGGGGGATGGCAGAGGTCCTGGGAAACGTCTAAATTACATTTTTACACTATCATGCCTTGAAGACTGTAGCCTGCTCTGTGAACAGTTCACTTCAAATTGCCTTAGGAATGAGGCTTCAGGGAAGGCATCTGAGATCTTAGAAGAGTTGAGACATAACTGGCCCATTACTGCTCTCACACTCCTCAGCTGTGTAGTTTCTGAGAGGGTTAAGGACATGAGATGCAAGTTGTAAGGATGACTCTTCCTACTGGGACCATGGTTTCATAAATGAAACTAATTCAGTCCATTGAAACAAATTTTTAAAAAAGAAAAATAGCTCCACATAACCTACATAGCATAAAATAACGAACATGCAGAAACTCTGACCATTCTGTAAACATTATATATATGTGGCTCCTTCCAAAATACACAGCAATTCACAGATTAATCAAAGTTTGTGTACTTTTGCCAGGACATGTCCTTTGAAAAGGAACTGCATAAATGATATTTTTTGGGCTAAGAAGCATATCTCAAGTGTTACTGAAAGTGAGATAAATCTCCAGGTTGCACAAAAATGTGAGTGCACATCAGCAGACACCAAGTAGCACAGAAAACTGGGAGTTTACTATAGGCCACCCAGCCAAGACAACAATACCAAAGAATTATTCTATAAGGGACTAAAGGATGCCTCTAAATCAATGGCCCTTGTACTTATGAGGGACTTCAACTTGCCAGATGTTAAGTCAGAGCACCACACCACTGGTGCAAACAGGAACTTTCTAAAACATGTGATAACTTCATGGAACAGGTACTAAGAGAGCCAGCCAGGAAAACTCTTCTCCTTGATTTGCTACTTGTTAATAGAAAAGGTCTCATGAGCAAAGTGGTGATTGTTGATCATCTTGGCCACAGTGAACACAAAGCAGATGAGTTTAAAAATCTCTGGTGATAGGAGTGAAACTGCTAGAAAAGCTTCAACACAACGAGAGCAGTCTCACTTCAGTGACTGGTAAAATCATGGGGAAGAGAATTCTGGTAGTTATTGAAAAACACCTGAAAGACAACTCAGTCATGAGTCACAACCAGTACAGCTTTGTGAGAGGAAAGTCCTGCTCGACAACTCAATTTGCTAGTTGATCAAGGTAAGACAGTTGATGTGATTTTTGGATTTCAGTAAAGCTTTAAATGCTATGTCTTACAGGATCCTTCTGGACAAAATGCTGAATAACCAAATCAAGTGATGGGTGAGCAACTAACTCACAGGCCAGACACAAAGGGTTACAGTGAATGGGGTAACATCAGACTGGGGATCTGTCACTAGTGGGGCTCCATCCTCAGCCCTGTGCTCTTCAACATCTTCATAAATGACTTGGACAGAGGACTTGAAGGTACAGTAAGTTGGACAATGATATTAAAGTGGGAGGAACTGTTGACTCCCTTGAAGGCAGAGAGGCCCTGAAGAGAGACCTCGACAAATCAAAGGGCTGGGCAGTCACCAATTGTGTGATGTTTAACAAAAACAAGTGCCGGATTCTGAACCTGGGATGGGGCAACCCTGGATGTGTGTACAGGCTGGAGAACGAGAGGCTGGAGAGGAGTGGAGTGGAATGAGACCCGGGGGTCCTGGTCGATGGCAAGTTGAACATGAGCCATCAGTGCCCTGGCAGCCAGGAGGGCCAACCCTGTCCTGGGGGCATCAGGCCCAGCATCACCAGCGGGCAAGGGAGGGGATTGTCCCTCTCTGCTTCTGCTTGCTTTCTGTATTTCTCACACAAACCTCTTCTCAGCTACAAGAAAACTAGTTAAAAAATATTCTAGAGGTTTTTTTTATCTTAGACCAGAAAAAGAAAGTTAAAGGCAGAGCACTGCATTCTCTAAACCACCTGTGAGCTCATGAAAAATCTCCAGACTTAAAAGAAAAACTTGCAGAGGTGTTTAAACAAAACAGGCTGAGTATCTATTGAAAAACCACAAGAAAAACTCCCCTCTTATGTGGGAAGATTATTCAGCAGAGTTAAATATTAGTGGGGTTTTGTGGGTTTTATTACAAATATCAAAGAGGAGCTTGTTACACTTAAAAAAAGAGTGAGTCAGTGAGAAGCAAAACTTTGCAGGATGTTATTAATTTGTGAAGCTTGATCATATTTTGATTTTTTAACTAGTATTTTACTAGTATCCCACACACTTTGTTCAAAACCTTAAATTGCATTGAATAAATTTCAGTAACAAATGGATCTGTGAATTATTTGCTCCATTGAAGATATTTCTGCTTGACCCATTTGGAAAGGCTGCATTTTAAAATCAAAGCAGTATTCCCAGAAATATGCAACTGACCCTTGCAGTCAAAACTGTTACGTGTTTTCTCAGATCCTGGATAAGTGCGGTAAAATCAAAGTGCAGCCAGCTTGCTATGCACTGTTTTACCTGTTCAGGCATGTAACAGAACCAATAGGTGGAGAGAGAAGAATGCAGAGGTTTGTTTTTGTTTCATCCGCAATTACTGTTTAACAAAAGCACATCTGAGATAAAGGTTACCCTGTACAAAGGGCATGACAGTCTCTTTTCTATTGGCAATGCTTGGATAACCTGTGAGGACACTGCTAAGCTTTCATACTTTCAGTTGCTCCCCACTCCCCTAAAAATAACATTTTCGCTGGATTCGAAGTCCAGCCTCCTCTAGGCTTTGCTTCATTCCCATAACAAAATAAATTAGCTATGTATTTCCCACTAGTGCTAACACTGGTGCAACCCTCTGACAACCACCAAGGCACAAGCCCTTGTTCATGTAGGCATTTGGCTTTTTGCAATGCGACATCAGTTAGATCTGCCACTTGCACCCTCCAAGCTCCAGCTTCCCAGCTAGTTCTCTTTTGTCTCATATAAGCAGGAAGCTCTTTCTGTGGTGTTTGCAGTAACCCCCTCCTTCTCATCTTGGTAGGGAAACAGATGTGTTGTCGTGGTTTTTACACGCACATTGCCCAATAGATTGGCTTTGAACTACTGCACTCCTCCCCTTCCCCAGAAACGTAGGCAATCTATATGCACAGCAGATCCTGAAAATAACACTTAAATGGAATTAAACTGATAAGCAAGGGGGAAATCTTGGGAAACACTTAGCTTTCTTCATATGGTTCTTGGATTGTTTGGTTTCAATCTTATCCATTTCCTGACAACTCAAAAAGAAACCTTTTACTTATTTGTATTTTCAAGCTATTATTTAAGAAGATAATCAGACCAAATATTATAATAAAGAAGGGAAAGGGAAAATTACAAAGAAGTAAGGAAAAAATTTGTAAGAGTGTAAAATAAGCTAAGTAGAAACAACAAGGGGGTTTTATAATTTTTTTCCCTAAAAGATGCTCTAAGTTGTGAACTTCCCATACATTTCTGTGAAAAAGTATGTCATCTAATTTTGTCACCCTTCAGACAATTTTACTGGTCGCATTACTAAGCATTTATGCAATGCCCTTAAAACATTAGCTGCTGTAGGATAGCCAATTCAATCCTCACTAGAGCAAAGGAAAGAAGAACTTTAGGCAATTCAGCTGCAAAATAACATAACTTGCTGAAGACTTATTCGAGATGACAAAATGGCACTGCCTTCTGCTCCTGATTAGAGCAATCCCTAGTTTCAGTGAAAGAAGGCTGGGTCCTGTCCTTGTGAGATATTTTGTGCAAGATCTACAGCTGCTGTCTCTCTCTCATATCTGGGATAAAACCTCTGACTGTCCCAGAATACAGACCCCAGTCCTTGCATTGCTGCTCTCAGGGAGGATGCTAAGCTGCCAGGTTGAGCAGAGGGTGCTGCTTACACCAGACCCTCCCTTCCCAGGGGCAGACTCTCATCTTCAAAGTACTTGCCAACACCCACGACACCTGCACCCATGGCCTGGTTGTGGTCTCTTCCACTACCCAGATACTTCTAAGGAAGCAGATGGGATGTTGTGGCATATTGCCCTTAACAATTTTGTCAATTAGAAAGTTTTTCATAGGCCCTTGCTGTACCTGTCAAGGCCAGCACAAAACTCAGCTTTAAGGACTGTTTTCCTTCATCTTATCCCCAAAAATCACATGTGTGGGTGGATGAGGAAGACAATATTCACTGTCCTAGCTGCTTGCATACATCAGGTCTGTTCTTGGTCTGACACATTTAAGACAGAACTGGACTAGAAGGTGGCACATGGACTCCAACCTCACAGCTGAACAAACTTTGCAGCCATAAATTGTGAAAACACACAAAGGGAAAGGTCAGGAGGAAGTGTTTCCTCATCATGGCCAAGTGACAGGTTCTCACTCCCTATGTGAGCATTGCCCATGTGAGCTGCACTGGCTGGGCAGCTAAAGAAAAGCAGCTGGGGAGAGAGGATGTGGTTACTGCTTAGGGGACTTAGAAATCAAACAAGGCCTTTTTTTTTTTTCTTTTTTTTTCTGTTCTTTTTTTTTTTTTAGTGTTTCCTTCAAAGCCTTTCCTAGTCCATAAAACCTGCTATCTAAGTGAGTTCTGTGTGCTGCTATCTCTTCTGGCAGGAACTGTTACTTCTTAAACTTACCTTTTTGTCTTCAGTTTGTGGTTTGTTGGTTTTGGTTGGGTTTTTTTTCCCACTGTATTTGCCACATATCCTGTTTGGGGTTTTATTATCACAGCACCTGGAGCAGAGGTTTTTAGGGTCTTATCATGCTCTCTTCCTTAACCACTCCTGAAGTGGTTATAAATAGCTCAAAATCTGCACGCTGAGATAAAATGCTCTCTTTCACCATCTTTCCTCTTCCTCTGCACTACTCCTTAGAGCACTACTCCCTGTTTCCCTCTTTAGAGGGAACACTGGTAAGACAAAAACTCAGCTTCACAGATCCCCTTCCCTCTGCATGGAGCACCCTAAACTGGGACACTAGTCTGCATACTACGATGTTTAAAACACAGGAGGAGAGACTGTGCCTTTGAGTGGCCTCTAGAAGTGTTTCTCCAGAGGCGCTGGACTGCAGCACGGACCAAACAAGGCCATCAATGTCCATTTGTGAGATGGTCACCCAAGGACAGCAAAGACATAGTGTCAAGGGCACTTTCTCAAATAGTCTGCTGCACTGTGGGGAGGAAAAAAAAGAGAGGGAAAATATTACCAAGAAAAATGCCACAGGAGAATTCTGAAAAGTCATTAGTAGCTTATTACAGTTTCTCCCTAAAAGCTTTTAGCAATTTATGAATAAATACCTTCTTGAAGAGTAGTCTAATATATTTACCTTATTTTTCAAAAGCTTTCAGTTTTACTTAGGATGTAGCAGTCAACAAACAAATAAAAGCATGTTTATTTTAAGGAAAAAAAATAAAACAAAAACATACTGCTCCATTTTTTTGTAACAGAGCACTGTCAGTGAGTTTTCTGCTTACCCCTGTCTTTGACTGTAGTATTTTGACGGCCAGTGAAGGTATATATTACTGTATCTGGATTCCCAAAGTGGGCAGACAGGTTAACTCTCTAGCTGCACCAAATAACCTCAAAAGCTCAGTGCTATAAAGACTGAACAGTAAGTAGGTACACCCTGAGTCAGTGTTTGGATGATTTGTCAGTGTTTCTGCAGCACACATGCTATCAATGAAGTGATGCCCTCTTTAGGAAGGTCACTGCTTGATACGGGGCACTCAGGATATTGTAAATGAAACAAGGGAGGGAAAAAGAAAAACCAACACAAAACCAAAATCAAAACCAAACCAAACCAAACCAAAATAATAAACATTGCCCTCTGTAGTCCCCATACCAGTGATACCTGCCAGACAACCACTGAAGACTAGAATTTAGTGTTGGGGCTGGCAAAAACACACATGAAAGAAAAAGTTGTGTCTTTTTGTTATTGCCTGAAGAATGAAAAGGAGGAAAAGACAAGCAATAGGTCATGCACAAGATATCCTTTTATAAAAAGTCAGACTATAATAAACCAGTGAATTGGAACATACCCTCTTTCAGTCCATAGAGGAGAAGATCCACATTCCCTTCCTTCCCATGACAGAATCTGTTCACAGGTTATTTTTGCTAGCAGAGTGTATTTATAATGTTCTCTATCTAGCAGGAGATTGAGTGTTTCTATAGCTAGAAAAACTCATATAACTGTGACAAAACGGAAGAAACAATCAACCACTGGGAAAAGACTATTAACATGTTCAGTAAATTTTTCTAACAGATAGATATGTTTTTAATCAAGTCCTCTCAAAACTTATTGATTATTTGCCCCATTTCTAAGCACTATGAAATTCTATCATGACAGTAAGTAATCAACTAATTATGATGAAGATGTTCAAAGAGCAATATGTTCCTGGAACAAAGTATTATAGAAAACAAAGATTTTACACTTTTATTGAAGTGTACATGAGATAAAAATTCATGTGTTAAATAAATAATAATAAGATTTATGTACTGGGGAACAAACAGCTGACAACAGCAAGATCTTTGCAACTGAAACCATTACTCTATTTATAAACTTCATAATAGTAAAATTAACTCAGGATGGGTTTTTTTCTGTCATTTATTGGCAGTGTCATACATAGCTATGACACTGCCAAAAGCAGTTTGACTTAAATAGCTCAGCCTCCAGAAAGTTAGACTGGTTTTCTGTAGGTTCTCACAGAAAACCCCTTTATTTTTGCTGGTATTTTTGTTTGTTTGTTTGGGGTGGGAAGTGAGAAGACTGCTTACTTTCCAGGTTGTACTGGAATACCCAAAGCAGCCTTCTGTTTCTCTTTTTCATGCCTCTCAAACAAAATACAAACACTGTAAATTGAATACTAACCACAAGGCATACCATTCACTGCCACATTACTCTTGATGTCTCTCCTTTCATTATTGCACCAGAAATACTCTCTGTCATGGACAGGACACAAATAAAACCTATCCAAACCAAAGGGCTGTGCCATTTAGTTCTTCAGCCCTTTTATGTATTTATCCTGTATTTATACCTGCAAAATGAACTTCTACAAGGCAGAGGGTTTTCTCCACTGCTCCTATTTCATTTGGAAACTTAGGGAAAACAATGTTAATTAAAGCAGATGGACTGACTTTGACCTCATTGTGTAATACATCCCTGAGAGATTACTGTCAACAAATCCACGCTGGAAAAGAGGAAAGACAGTTGGTCTGCCCAGATGCAGGAGCCAGGTAACACACTCCAATGCTGGTGATGGCAGTGATGTAATTAAAAGTCCCTGACATTCCCATACCCTCTGCTGGATGTCCACCACAGCAAAAGTGCACTCTAGCACAGAGATCCTGCCTGTCTTACCCCCGTGCCTGCGCACGTGCTCTCAGGGGATGGCACAGTGAGCCCACGGAGGTGTCCCACCACACTGCTGTCCTGCACAGGGGCCCCACAGGGCTGACCCTTTGCAGGGCACTTCCCTGTGTTTGCCAAGGGTTTGCTGTGTCCCACCAGGCTCTGTGGCAATGGCTGCCATGTCTAAAAAGGCAACAGACCCTTCCCTGTCCCTGCCTGATCTTTAGTTTGGATTTCATGAGGAAGTCAAACTGCTTTTCCTTAATCTCACTGACTAATTAGAGAGCTGTGCTGCATGTATTCCTGCTAAGGAACATGCTATGGGAGGAGGTGTCAGACCTCCTGACACTTTGCCACCAGTATCTGGCTTGCCTGTTCATCAACAAAGGGTGAAAGACAGTAGCCACAGCTGCTTGAGTAAATTGAGCATGTGAATGACCATTATTTGGCACGGAAACCTGGGCCCATACTATTAAATCTCCCTTCTTTCCAACAGAGGGTGGCTGGATGTAAACTGCCTTCTGGATGTGGGCCCTGGCCCACACTAAATCCCAGATAAGTGCCTGACAATTGTCTAGGAGATCTCTATCTGGCAGGGGTTGAAACTCCAAGTGTCTTAACAATTTGATAGAATAGATTGCCAGGTTCCAGTGCCTGAGAACTTTCTTTACACTGTATAGCTTACAAATATAGACATAGCCAGTATGCATAGCTATGCACTGCCCTCACCCACACGTGAGCACAGCTTGGCAGCTATGGAAAGGAATAGCTGGAGTATTGGGCTGCACTCTGCGAGGCACGGGGCATCACAGCTGAATCACAGCCTTCAAAGATGACTCACTGCTGACCTTAATTATACACATTTTATTTTAAACTGCCTGCCCTGAGAGTTAATAACTATATTTTTTCCCTGATACAGAACTAGAAGACGGTATGACCACAGGTTGCCTGCTGCTCTGCTCAAATGGGAAGTAGAAACAAATTAGCATTTACCTCAGTGCCATCAGGATAAAATCTAGCCTAGGTATTGAAGAGTATGCAGGTATTTCTGGAAGAGACTTGAAGCAGTACATGCAACAAGTACCGGTAGCAATCTTGATGAATCAGTGTAGAAAGGAGGGAATTAAAATTGAAAATGTGATCATGGTAAATGATAGATTGCATGCCATAAAAAACACTAGAAACCATACAGTATCGTGTGCAAAGAGTCATAAGTATAAAGAGCCATAAGCATCAAAACAACAGTTATTTCCTGAAAAAGCAGGAAACAACCAACTATCAGGAGATCTTTTTGTTATATTAAAAGAGAAAAATTAAAAGTTTTGGGAGGGTTTTTTTTATTATTGTTATTGTTGGTTTTTTGTTGTTGTGGTGTTATTATTTCTGAGACTTCCATTCTTCTTCCCCCTTATAAATATCTCTCAGCAATGAAACAGTACCAGGAAACCACAGCCCCCCACCTTCATCAGAGGGCTTCTTGCAAGGGGAAGAGGAATTGTTTCCTGCATGGTTTGAGATTCTTCAGCAAGGAGCACAATCTCCCTTAGCTCTTTCTGCAGGCAAGGGTGGAGAAGGTCTCCCAGAGCCCAAACCAGCTTGCAGCTACCCTCCTCCAAGGCAGTACAGCTCCCAGGAATGAAATCTATCAAATACTGGCTGATCAGGACAGAAATGGTCCACTGGAAAGGATCCTATTTCACTTTGTTCCTGTAGAGCACTAGACTTTTAATCAAGCTTTGATAAAAGAATGTATCTTATAATGAACTCTATGTCAGGGTTCAGAAAACAAAGGAGGCAGCAGGAAACTGCTCAGAATAGGTATTTCAAAAAGGAGGGGCAAGAATACAAATGGTCTGGCACCAGAACATTCATCTCCTACATAGGGTTCATCACCACATTCATTACCTCTGCCCAGTGGGCAGCAGGATTCAACTGACATCTAAAAACAAATTACATTTTAGGTGTTAGAAACAACCTTTGCATTCTAACATTGCCCAGAGCAAATTCCCATTTTTAAATAAAGCAGGTGTGAACAGTTGCCTTCGAAGCAGAAGCAAACAGAGAATCACAAATGCAACATCATCTCCAAGGGAAAGATTTTAGTCAATCTGTAAATGTCCAGCTAGATGCAATACACAACAGAAAACCTCCCTCCAGCATTTTTCACTTTTCTGGAAAGTGCCTGTAAAATGTGTATGAATTATCTTAGATTTGCTATCTCTGATACAGCAATTGGCTGGGAAATTAAGTCCCCCAGATATTTTCTGAGAAGACTGAACTTGCATACTCAAGGCAAGTTTCAGACATAGTTTTCATTGCTTTTATTAGCATTGAAAAAAAATTCTTCCTTGTAACTGATACAAAATCTACCCTCCTTTAGTTTAGATATCTTACTGTATTGGGTTTGCAGGGCGTGGTTTTTGGTGGGGGGGGCTACAGAGATGGCTTCT